>NQII01004270.1:150798-213690 GCA_002778355.1 Clitarchus hookeri
TTAACCAATACGGCGCAAAGGTTCGTTAATTCCACGGCGAGCAAGCACCGGACCGCCCCAACGCGCCCCCGCCATCCATCATCGCGTCGGCACCACCAGCCGAAGAAAGGATCTTCACTTGCCGACAGCTCGTCCCGAATTGCGTTGTTTAATGACGTACGGAACACATGGCCGCCATTAGCGGCCGTTCGCGTGCTACGTGCGTCCCAGCGGGATCGCCGTTGATGATTGCTAACGAGCTGCGCGGGATAAAACCTCGCTGACTGCTACGGTATTACCTTCCTTCCTCGCGTTTCGACCTTCAGCGAAGTCGAGCAAAAGTTGGCGAATTTAAATGCCGTTCGAAGGTACTTCCTGTACACCAACACATGTTCTGTGCAGTCGCAGTTTGCGCGTATACGCGCATATCCCTACATTATACAGGATGATTCTAAAATCATGGGACAAACATTGACGAGTGGTAGAGCTCACTAAAACAAACAATTATTGTGTAGGAATATATATATATGGGTGGAAGTGACGCGTTGAGGCACAAACACAAAAACATAACACATTAACGGAAACATAAAATGCTCATTAGCAGCATACATAACGAGTGATTCCGTACAGAAAATGTTAAAAGAGTTGCAGGAAATGCATCCACCAACAGTCATGCATGCTTGGCGACCTCTACATACGGCGTGATTGGCTGACAATGGTGGCGTGCGTGAAATACCCGGCGTATTTGAATCTGTTCGCCAATCACCCCACCGACACTACCAAGCTTGCATTACTGTCGGTGGTAGCGATTTTGAGCAATTATTATTAATATTGCTGTAAAAAGGCATTTAGTGGCGACGTTGTAATTACACACTGTGTTGCATTTCATGTGTTATTTTTGTGTTTGTGCCTCAACGCCTCACTCCCGCTCATATATTCCTATACAATAATTGTTTGTTTTAGTGAACTCTACCACCTATAAATGTTTGTCCCATGATTTTAGAATCGTCCTGTATACATTCACGGTTACTTACAGGTTTTCTTTGCCCTGCCAAAGTTCTATTTCACGTTATTCCTCCGCTTCGAGCAAAACAAACAAGGTTCGAAAAAGACACCAAAGGGACAGCGAGCCGAATTCGTGCACAGCCAGAACCATTTCATACTGGGCATTTCCAACGCGCTTATTTTATCTCAGGTAATGTTCATACCAAATCAATGAAATATTATGTTTTATTGATTAAATATAAGCAAAAGTTAAATTTAACCAAAAATTAAATACTTTTATGTTAACATAAATAGCGAACACTTTTGATACATGCAATTCTGAAGAAACAACCGAATACATGAGTAGTATGATACAGCCGACTTAGGACCAAGGGTTGGGGCCTAGGAAGCACGGAGCTGTTCATGCTCTGCCATTCTGGTCTGCCGGCGGCCATCTTGATCTAAATACACGTTTTTTCCTTTTACAATTTTTTCGATATTTTTTAATTTTGAATACCTTTAGTATGATAAAAGTAAAGCCGTAATTGTTAAATAATTTATTTCTATCTTTACTGGCACAATGTCATATTACTATATTATTTATTTTCCAAGTTAAGCATAAACACTTTATGAAAATAAAAAAATTTGCAATAAAATTTCTTGTCGTTCCACAGATAACATTCGTGCTAAAATTTCATAAATCGATTCCACTGTTGCTTTTTGTTACAAAATAAGCAAAGACACGCTAAAAAAACAGGAAAGTGACAAAGTAAGATTTAAATGATCGGATAAGTAAAGAAGCAACGAAGCTTCTGTTCAATTATATGCGGTGTAGTGGTTAGACAACTTGCCTCCCACATGGGCGAACCGGGTTCGATTCCCCGGCGGGCTCGCTCGGACTTTCGCATGTGGGAATCGTGTCGGACGATGCCGCTGATCGGCGGGTTTTCTCGGGGATCTCCCGTTTCCTCCGACCTTTTCATTCCGGCACTACTCCATACTCACCTCGCTTCACCCTCGTCGGATTTATAGACCTCGATGTTAAGAGCCGCCCAAATCTCTTCACTCGCGTTTTTGGTAGCCGCAACATTGCGTTAAAGGTTGTTTGTTATGCGTGTTGCCCAACTGCCAGGTATTGGTAAATGTTATTTTGAAATTAAAACACCTGAGACAGCGAGGTTTAGGGTATTTAGACAATCTACCATTTTTGTAATTGTGACATTCTGATTAATAATCTGCTTTTATTCCCAAATATTCTTCCGCGTCGTGGATATTAAGTCAAAATGGCGACAGTTACCATGCAGTTCCATTAAATAATTTGATAACAGCGACAGGTGTTGTGGCATTAGCACATCTTTCTTCAGTTTGACGGCATCCAGTCACTCAAGTGTTCCATCGTAAATATTTTCTCAACATTTGTTCACGGTAAAGTGGAAACTTCTGAGGACATAGTTACTATTTATTTTCAGTAATTGTTATCCTCTAACCACCTTTACAAATAAATATTTACTTCGAAATAACAAACACAAGGTGTATGTTCCACCGCACTCGGAAGTTGACGTCTAAGGCTGAAATAAAATATAATTGTTGACTTTTATTCCAAATGAGAGGGCTTTCAAATGTGCCCACTTTACCCCGAAGGGCCTATAACAAACTACTGCGTCGTGTCCGATTTCAAAGATGAATACGTCCTTAAGATTCATTTTAAACCAAATGTCATATATAAGTATTAAATGTTTTTTTATTAACCTGAATTTGAAGGGGTTTAGTCGAATTTATGTACATCCTTTATATTATTTTTTATACTCCTGGACCTCTCACTCCAAACATTTTATTCTGGTTGTGTTGGACTAAGACACTTAAATTGGGGTTTGTCACCAGAGTAAACAGTTTTGTAGAAAATGGCGGAGTTTGTTATTACTGTCTTTGTGTTATTAAAAAATATAACTTAGTTGAACAAAATTTTTTTCGCATCATCTAGTTACTGTGCATGCAGACTTTAGACTATTAACTTATATAAAAATAATAAATATCTTTGGAAATACTTTTTTTTTTGTTATTTTATTCGACAAAACATAATGTTTGTAGTTTAAAGAAATTATTGATTTTTTTTTTAAAATGAATAATCGGTTGACAAACACTTTCGATTTTCTGCGCTGTAGGTATTGATGGACAATAAATTTCTTAGTATTGGTCGTCAAAAATTTTTTGTGCTGCACGAAAGTTGTTAAAAATGTATTTGTTTTAAACGTTCTACAAGTGTGTTTCGAAGTTTATAAACACCAATACTTTTAAATTAAATTATTTATTACGAATTAATTTTAAATCAAAATATCTCGCATAATAAGAACCGGAGTAGCCAACATAAATAAATTACTTGACAATTTGTCTCACCAATGTCAATATATTGTCGTTTTGAATATTATTATGACACATTGCTATTTGATAATGTCATCATAATTCTTGATCCCGCTTTGAGTTTATAGTCTGCTAGGTTCTGGAAAACAGTGGTTTTTTTCTGCGCAAAATCCATCTTGGCGATGAGGGTTTGAACACCTCAGAATGGCTAGCGTTTCGGAAAGAGCTGTCGAAGTTTTTGATGTTTTACCTATGTAATCCAGTCTTTTGTATCACATCAGCTAATTTTACCAGTATTTAAAACTGAGCACCGCACGCATATGAGTATGTTTGATATTCTGCTATTTCCGACAGTTGACGGATCTGTCAACACAATTTTAATTAATTTGCGTTTAATCGGGCCGTTAAACAATCTTAAAATTTACACACTGGTTTGTCGGCTGAATGTTAACCAAGAGACTGATATTTAAAATGTATGAAGAGGTTGTTTTTTTTTTGGAATGGTAAGTTTTTCAACTTGCACAATATTACAAGCAGAAGAATTATCTGTCCTCAGTACACACGTCACATGCGAGGAACACACTGCCCATTTCTTCAACGAAGTAAACAGGACACCTCAGGAGTTTGGAAATAATTTGCATATTCATCTCATTAGTAATATTACAGCCCACCGAGACGGTAATAACTCAAATGGGCCTTCACAGTAATTCCACAGGACTGTCTTTATTTTCATTCTGGAGCGTATAGTGGAAAATTTAAAACGTATGTTCTCCGAAGAAATCCATTTCCGTCACAGTCTGTCGCCATTGGTAACCAACTTCCACGTGCAGTCAAATTGACGAAAATAAAATTGGCTGTGAGCACAGCTTGCTGCTTGGAATGGATGAGGAGCATTCCGTGTGAAACAACTCAGCGTGCGATTTCTTTCGTTAAAAGCTAGGGCAGTGAGGATGAGAAAGACCATGTTACACGGTCGAATGCTCGTGATTAAAACGTACGCACATCACGTGATCGGCGTCGTATCGATGCAGCAGTAGTTTGTGTGCGTTTTAACCGAATACCGGTGGCACATAGGCGGTTGTAACAAGAGGGGCCATTTTTGTTAATTAAGTCGTGCTTCTTCATCTTCCGGGCAGACACTCTTCCCTCCGTCGACCGAACACGTCTTCGCCGCGTCAGGGCAGCCCGTTATGCACGGTGGACTCGTGAATGAAAAAAATAAATTAATTAAATTAAATACCACCAGACCAAACCCACGCGGTGGGCGATCTGCTTGGCGAAAATCAACAAGATGGCGAAGCGTCCTCAAAATTAATTACTTAAAAAAGCATTTGAAAAACCCGTCTATCACGAGAGAGCTACCTCACACATTCTACAACACGTCATACGTTACCATGGCAACTGTCAACAAACTCCACGTAGCTTATGGCCTCCGAATGCAAAGCAAAATATCCATAGAATCGGAATTACTCACACTTGAAAATTAAACAACAATTAAAAAATTCAGTGAAAAAATAATAAATATCCTTCGTGTTGTTACCACAATAAAAAATAAAATGTAAAATAAAATGATATTAAATACACATAAAATACTTATAGAAAATAACTTTGAGTAAACGTTAGATTGGAGTTGTTACAGTACTAGAATATTTTGTTACCTAAAGACTCAAAATAATCAGTTAAATTTTTTCGTTCATGTGAATTCCCATTTTTTCTTCTTCATTTGCTTACATTATCCTAGGGGTTATGGGTGCCGCCTGACCTAGTCAGTTTCCCTTATTTTTGTCCTCAAAACTGTGGTCAATTTGAGGTGTGTACGATAAAAAGACAAACTCATGTTCATTAATTCAAATCCTTAGATTTCAAGTAGATTCTTATCGGAAGGACACAAAAGGTCATTTTCCTTTTGGGGAGTAACTTTACACTGGTTCGCCGGTTTGAGACCAAGGAGAGCTTTATTTTCACGCTGGTAATAAAAATTAAACTTAGATGACCATATTGAACTATGGTAAAATCTGTGTGATATATATATTCTCGCTAGGTAAATTTGTAAGGAATCAGATGAAGAAATGCTAAATACAAAATAAAAATTATGGGAGCGGTGACATCGCAAGAGACGCTATGGGTAGCGTGTAAATTTGAGACATGTTTTCGTCGACCACACACCTGTTTTCAAGGTCGAGCTCTTAAGCTGGTTTCACAACCATCTGTCGCACCCGTCACTTCTCCATCCGGCGGTCAAGTGATCTCCAACCAATCGCAGGGCACATTTTTTTTCTATCCGTCAACCCATCAAATATTTACTAACCTGTAACTTTTGGCTTGACGGATTAGCTGCTGCCTTCCGACTACATTCCTTAGACGTGAATACGCACTTTGAAATAAAATGCAAGGCGGTGGATCCGTGTTTATTTATATTTGCTAGTAAATTCAGGAATTTCAATTGTTATAATAATTCAGCATAAATTTTTATCACGTGAAAAAAAATATATTTCCCCCAAACACTTATGTCTTGAGAATGTACTTGCGACCAACATATATATATCCAACTAAAGAAAGATCACGATATTAACATGTCGTACTGAAAATTTTGCCGTACAGAAGGATTGAAGGACGATGGATCGTTGTGAATCGCTTTCACCTGACGGACGAAAACACAGCCGGATGACTGACTGACGAACTATTGTGAGTTCACCTACAGTTGGCAATACTTATTGTATTGGAAGGATATGAGAGTAAGTTACAAAACATTTACTTACACAATATGTTTAACGTAACTATTTTAGGTAAGTATTGCGCAGTTTCAGAAGTTCAGAGACAAGAAATCTGCTATGAACCGCAAGCGAATACACAGGAATCGTACTTGCGCCGAGACACAAGCTNCAACCGCAAGCGAATACACAGGAATCGTACTTGCGCCGAGACACAAGCTTTCGTCTTAAAATAGTAAAAACTTGTATCGACTATATTGCACACTACCTTCGCTGCGTTAAGGGAAACCTCCTCCGTTCCACTCGGTACTTGGTGGAGACAATATGGAGCAGAGTGCACGTGTTAGCTGCGGAGTAGTTATCACCGNCCTCCGTTCCACTCGGTACTTGGTGGAGACAATATGGAGCAGAGTGCACGTGTTAGCTGCGGAGTAGTTATCACCGTATTTTAAAAGTGAACTGTCTGAATTATGGGGCTATGACTAATAATAGCACAATGCTTACACGAATAAGTGCTTTCATATGTCAGCACACTTCTTAAGTTCGAGTTGAAATGCAACTACGATAAAATTAATTTTACGTACATGTAGTAATTTTTTTTTTAAAAGCCCGGATTTGTTGTTAAGCTAGACGTGAACAAATGACACACCATTGTATGACTTAATTTTTTTTAAATATTTTTTGTGTCAATTAATGAGTCAATGTTAAGAACATGTGCAGAACGCTGAAAATAACCTTAACTCAACTTAGTTTATGCGTTACTACAATGCAAGTGTAAATTACAATTACGATAACCAAAGACCGCCCAAAATAAACACCAGTTTTTTTTTATGTAGTCTTTGGTGTAGGCATATTACCAAATACCATATGCTATCTTAAAAGTGAACTAAAATGGAGAGATATTTTCATAATCCCCTTTTATTAGGTTTATTATTGTCCCTTATTTTACCTTACAATAAATGCAAGAAATATAAAATTTCATTTAATGCGTTTTCAGGCGTTATGTAGTGCCATTTGAAAACTTTATTCATTCGACTACAAATATTTACATTTACGCAGTCCTAATATATAACAAATCTCTTTCGCATAATTGATTAAAAATTTTTCGTTAAATATGGTCCTTCATAATTACATTGTCGTTAGAATAATTTGTTGGATTACAAGTGACATGAACGAAATCACGCTGTATCTATAAAGAGTTTCGCATTAATAAATATACCATTATATTTCTTAAATCATGTTATTTTACGAATTTTTATGTCGTTTTTATAGTTAGTTATTTAAATTCATTGAGCTGGCCGTGCAGATGTCATCGGAGTATATGGGTAACAAGAAATTTCAAATATAAATTTCATTGAAAATTTCAAATGCGAGGCGGCAAAGCTGCGGGAAAGAGAATTTTGTTTATTTTCAAATATGCCGCTCAACATTCAATAACTAACAAAAGTTCCAGACGCCCAAATCTACGTAAAATTATATAATTTTACTTTTCGGTAAACCAAAAAAACTGTTATATTAATATGTAATAATAATTTCGTTTTAAATTGTGTGTGCTAACAGCTAGTTACCGTATGAAGTAAAAATAAATTTTAATAAAATACGAAGGTCTATTCTTCTTTTTCTTTCGTTATATAAGTATTGCAAAATTTACTTGTTCAGCTTAGCACCCACTCATTCCAATGCAAAATATAGTATTTGAAATTTTTGTGTCCATTAAAACAGATTGATAAATGACAGGAAATGAATAATTGCTCTCTGTTCCTCGAAGATTGATTTATTTGAAACATAAAATAAACCATACAGTCATTACATTTTTTTTAGAAAATATATCAAACTTGTGCTAATGAAACTCCAGGGCGATTGAATTTAATACGGCTACTAAAGTGCAATTTATGTTCGAATATTTCGTAATAAATTGCGTACGCAATTCTTTGTGATTAAAATTTATTTGTAATTTCCGTGCCACTATGAGAATACTGCTTTCAATTTAATTAATAATAATGTGTGAAATTTCCAGAGAGTGCAACTGTAATTTGCATTGAATTAAATTTCACCCTCACATGCTAATGTTCGCAGTATCAAAAATCTACATACCCAATTAACGTAATACGATTTGCTCCACTTGAGAAGATCGAATGACACCTGTTCTGCTCAGTACAGGTGGAAGATCTTAACTACACAATTAAGTGGCCAGCCTCGGCCACGTATTATATCTGGTTGTTCTGTTCGCTAACACTCAACAGAAACCTTCTCGTGGAACTGTACGTACGCACTACTAGCATAGCCAGGTAAGTTTAACTTAAACTATTTTAAACTGTTCCTTTTATATCTCTAAGATTTGAAAAAAAAAAACAAATGTTTTAAAAGTAGGTAATGTATACTTAGATTGTTATAAATTCGATCTGTGCGAATGAACATATTGGAAACGTGCCAAAGAGTACAGAAACAGTATATGTGTGCAATGGCAAAGTCAACACAATTATTTTTTTGGTTTTAATCCGTAGCATTCAGTTTGGTACAGCATGAACAAGTTTACCAAGCGACGGAAAAGTTCACGTAATTTGTACTTATTGAAGTATTTTCTCTGCGCCCTCAGATGGTGTGGGTCTTGGATTACTTTTTGCTGCCAAAGTATAGAATGTAATGAGTGAAGGTGACACTGCGCATGTTATATAATTACAACAGGTGGAGCAAAACATTTGCATGCAGTTTTCGTTCATAGCGTAATCTGTATTCGCCGAATTCGCCAAAGTTTTGAAATAAATCTACGTAAATATAATACAATAAATTAATAATATATTTGTTCGGTCGTTCCTTGTATGTTGTGAAAATTTGTATATGAATCTCATGATGACAGTAAGCATCCAATCGCATTAGAAAAAATAACAGGCTCCCTTTTTTTTTATAAATATGTTGTTCCCATAACACACACCTGCGTACGATATTATTAAAAGTATGGTTAATGCATTTAGGAATGAAACATATCATAACTTCTAAGCTACAAAAATATATATGACAGCCATCCTGCAAAAATTGCTGTGATAAACACAAATATTATTTTGTAGTGTTCTCATAAATTCAATGATAACGACAGAATTTATTTACTTTTACGACAAAAGTCGAAGTGTGATTTCCCAGAAAATATTTCACAATTACCACAATATGTTATTTTCCTCGTATGAATTTAGGTCCATTTCGTCCAACAAGAAAACCAAATATGTAACATATATTTGTGTGAAACTCAGATCTGCAATTTAATGATTTCTGTTATGTCAATTTTATCTATGGAGTATAGTATTTAAAATACTGAATGTTTCTGTCTTGACAGTCTGAAGTTAATTTTCTTACATTTCGTCATGCGTTCTGCGCTCGCATTGGCTTAGGTCACAAGTAATTTGTCAAAACCTGTGTCTTCTAAGTTATGCGTTGAACGTTCATTAGCTGACGATAATGACTCACTCTTACCCGTTCTGGTTTATAGACAATACCAGCTCTGACAATATATTTTTGCTGTATGAGTACTGACGCCTTTGATTATTAAACTTCGATATTACGAAAATATAAATTCTCTTGTATTATTTCGTATTTTTTAATAATAGCATTTTTGAATTTCATATTTCTCTATTAAATACATCAAATATATTATTTGCAGATGTGCCTAGTTAGCAGTTGAAAATCTTTTTTCCAAATTGATAATAAATTAATTTGTTATTTAAATATTGTATTTTAAATGTTTTTTGTTTACCTAGTACATAAACCACTAAGGTTTCCAAAATGTTTTACGGTGATGTGACATCATGATAAACGTTTATTTCAGTCTTATAATTATTATGTTGATGTAGTAATAAGGGAAATGTTTATGTACTATCTATTCCAGCATATGATATCCCACGAAGGCAGTGAGTGTTATGTAACGGAGACAATTTTCTGAGCTTAATCGAACTGGCAAAACTTACGTAAGTTAGGCGATGACTCAGCAGTGAAACAGCCAATATAATAATATATTTTGTTATACGTCATGATAATTTTGCCTTTTTAAAGAACAAACTGAGCATTTGTGCACAAATAATGAAGGATCTTGGTGATTTGTAAACACTTAATTCCAAAAAAGAACCTCGCCAAGTCGTGTGTAGGCACCGCTGCCAGTTTCGTCGACCATTCCTGCGTTATGCGTTAACCTGACAAAAATAAAATTGTAATCTATATCCTTTTGCATATGATAAAAAGTATTACAATGCCTATGATTTTCAACATTGCTGTCACATAAAAAAATATCTAAATTATGTTATAAAAAGTATAATATTTTTCATTTAAGAACACAAAAAAATATTTTGTTTTCAAGTAATTTTTTGTCACAAACCAAAAAAATTACTTTTTAAATTAAAACTAATTATGTGTGAGCACAAGAAGTTGCATTCTGCGTATCATTTTAAGATTCCTTCCTATATAAATAAGATTAATTGTTATACTCGAATTTCAACTTCTTTAAAATTAGTATACTACACAAAAGTATATAAAACGTGTTAAGAAAACCACTTACGTATGTTTTACCAATACATACAGTGAAATATATATGAAAGTTTTCACAACAGACACATGGACGATCCCAGGTAAATTATATAATTGGTATTATAAATTAGACGTGATATATCGCCGTTATTAAATATCGTGTTTTACCACTTCACCTAACCGACAGAGAAAATATTTGCCCTTAACGTGGTAAATAAAAGACAATAGTAACGAAATATAGAAAATAATATTTCTGCCTTGGTTACTGCAAAATTGTATATCATACTTCTTCATTATGTAAAGTTCATTTGAGTGGTGACACCAGCCGTCTATATATGGGAGAGATCGACTATTAGATAAATGTATGTACATCTAGAAATTTTAAAGACATTGTAAAAGGTTCAAGACTAGTCACTTATCGAAAATAATGTTTAATGGTTTCTGTCGACAGCATGTTCCAGTCGAACAGAGTAGGGTTCGGTGTATGATGGGCAAGGGGAGGTAAACTAAACACGCGAATACCTTTCTTTCCATGTTTTGATGGTAATCATGCTTGCTCACAGAACTCCTTTGAAATTGTATTTTTGCAGTTAGTGTATTATCAGCATCTCTTGACAAATTTATATACATTTAGTATTATATGAAACCCCGTCCATATCGGGCAATATTGCGGTATTCACAATGTGTCGTATGACGTGCTGTAATGTGGTGGTCGAAGTTTATCACCACATGTAAACATTAACAGACGCTGTGATGACGTTAAACAGTTTTAATTAAACCCGTAATGCGTTTGGCAATAAAAAAAAATAAGAGCCAATAAATAACTTAAGATTTGGATATCGATACAATTGCCGACTACTCTGGAAAAAAATTAGCCACTTTTCACGAGTACACATGTCAAGTTAAAGTGAAGGTACATCATTATTGATGATGATGACATTAAAGATTTACATTACAATTAAAAAAATTAATGTCGCAATGCTAAGGTACAGCTATTGATTTTTCTTTGGACACGTTATGTAAAATGCAGCGAAATATACGAGTGAAAATATTTACTTGAAATGACTATGCACGAAGCAATGTGAAAGAGAATTAACTGACAACATTTTAAAATTACACACAGAAATTGTGCGCAGAACCCTAGATTAAAATATATGAACTTTCCTAATTTATTGTCATAAATGCACGCGTGCCGGAGAGAAGGTATTACATGAATTACGAATTGGTTAGGCCACAAAGTCATAATTGAAGAGCCTAACATTAAAAGAATTAGTGATATAACTTAATTATAACTATCATGATTAAATGTGTTTATTTTGAGGATGTTTTAACATATCTATTTACGACTGTATTTACTCGAATGAAAAATATTTAATATGCTATCGATGGTTTACATATTATGGCAGTCATCTTTGTTTCTTAGATAATGACTCTAAAACACAAAAAAGAATGTTATATTAGACACTGATATTTGTAATGTAGGTGCAGAAATAGGTTTTAACATCGGTGACCTCCGTGCATGAGGTCAAGGCGAGGTATCTGCACGCGTTACCTATAACTAAGGTATCAGGAATTCCACTCTTTGTGTGGTTCAACTAGAGCCTATATGCTATTCACAGTAAACTTAGCACTTTATAAGGTATAATAGTCAATAAATACATTTTAATTTAGCCTCAGACGTCAGCTTCCGAGTGTGGTGGAATATACACTCTGTGTTTATTACTTATATAACGATATTTATTTAAAAAAGGATAAAAAAAATATCTGAAAGGAAATAGTAACTAGGGCCTCAAAGAAGCTCAGTTTACCGTGAACAGTCTTAGTGTCTATGAACAATACAAGACGAGTCTCACAGTTAAACGGGACATAAAGTTTCACATTTCGATTCCATTCAGGCTCTTAAGTAATATAGTGCATGCCAACAAACTGCGAGATGTTATATATTTGAGTGCTGAATAATGTAATTGTGTAAATTTGGCGTTTCGTTGATTAGGTTTCAGACGCACTTTACGAAACAAGGAACATGAAAACATAATTAAAGAAGAGATTTTTGGCATAGAGACGACACAACATTTTGGAAATCATTGCAATTTATTTACAATTAAAACATTGCAAGTAGGTTAAGCTGTTGAATTTGTACCAGGAAGTTACCGGATTGAATTCCGTATAAAGTGTGTGTGTATATATATACTACATACAGTGTATATGCAGCTTTGAAAGGCAAGGTTAGGTTAGTGAGGCAGCATAATACACAATTAGATAACGCTTAATTTTATTCCTTGTTAAACACGTGTGTTATTTAAGAGATTTAAACTGAGGATTTTCTAAGTTACTTAAACTCCAGCCTTTGTACATATTATTATTGGTGTAACTATTTCGTGATTTGCGGTATGAATAGTTTTTACAATAATATGCTTACCACTGGCCAACTAGCTACTGGTTTGATAAGTAAGGTGCAACTTCTCTGACGTAACTTTAATGTTGGTATCTATTAGTTATCCACTCGTTATGTAGGTGTGTATACAAGCTGTTAGGCATTCTAAGGGATGGTAGATAAGACCATTCCGAATAATTACGATCACATTTAATATTATACGATGACTGATGGCTCACACGTTATTGCCATGTTATCGATTGACTGCACAAAGGTGAGGTCAGGGTGAGAAAAAGTAAATAAAACACCAGGTGTATCACTAATCTCCAGTAATCAGTGTGTGCTATCATCAATCAATCAATCAGTATAGACATCTTACAAGGATACCAAGTATCCTACTAGTATTATAAATGCGAAAGACTGTGTGTGTGTGTTTGTTACCACTCAGCTCCATAACGGCTGAACGGATTTTGATTAAATTTGGTATGTAGGTTCTTTAGGTCCTTGAATAGGACATAGGATACTTTATATCCCAAAAAATTGTACGGTTCCTGTGGAATAACAGCAAAGCATAATTCTGCAACGACTGGGAACGTGACCGAAGTATTATTTTCTTCTGGTGTCAAAGTTTATCAGGCCACCCAAGGACCTCTCAAATGGCTTAGCGACTGCTATAAATCGATAACAACCAGGGCCGAATATTTAACGTGCCCTCCAAAGCCCAGAAGCGCTCAGATGTTATGCAACTAAACGGTCACCCATCCAAATGTGTGCCGCTGGTAACGTTGCTTAACTTTGGTGATCTATTAAGATCATCGATTAAGATCCCTCAGCCAAGTGCAAAAAGTTGTACCTTGGTACACTTACTTCTAAAACTACAACTTGATGAAACACATGTTTTGATTTTCATACACCGACGATGAAAAGCGGAAATGTGGTATCTACGCGATAGCTGCACAGATACACTCCAAAAACAATACCCTACTACTTGGCTATCGGGTAAAAAAATACTTCCTTCCTTTTGGGTTGCCGTAATCAGTTAAAAACCTAGGCCAACAGAGTATAATCTTATAATTCTGTTTTCACATAAATGAATTGCCTTTTCCGAATTTATTTGTTAGTGTATCACTGTAAAATTCAATTGTACCCGGGCGAAGCTGGGCCGATTCGCTAGTAACATAATAAATATGCCGTTTACAACATGGTAATAACGTGTGAACCATCAGACTTTGTATATTAGTAAATGTGGTTATAATTATTCCGAACGACCCTATGAACCATCCCTTAAAATGCCTAACCCCGCCCACACCTAACAACCTGTATACATATATAAAATAGACTAGAATTATCTCCGGCCATTAAGCAATTTGTTTAAATACAGAGATTCTGCTGTATGCATAATATCAAGTTGTGACAAAAAAAATTCTAATAAATTACGGTCATAAACCTTAAGTGATAAAATCGATGTATTTACGTGGTGGAAGCTAGCCGACAGTGGCGGTTTCGCAACTGTAGAACTTCCATCCGAAAAATAGATTACAAATGTAGAAGTAATAGTTAATATTTTGGCCATATTTCAGATCAAAACAATGGAAATTCCTGTTTCTCTTATTGGGCTGCTTCTTGCTGCTGTGTGCGTCACGTCAGATGACCAGGATTCTCTGTGTGCATCTTCAACTCCAGCAGGGATACATTTCTCTATCGTTAGCAAGAGGAACCACACAGGACATTGGAATTCACTTGTAAGGAATAGGTGGTTTCCTTAGAAAATAACAATAAAGTATTAAAATATTAAATTGCTGCTATTGCTACCGTTACATTATTGATTGTTCTTACGACATCTGCATATAAGTTAATTCCCAAAAAAATACAGCCAGAGTTTTTGTGGACGCTGTTGAGAAATTTTGGCTCGTTTAAATATCAGACGGAGCATCATATATACCCGAATACTCTACTGTATATAACGAAGTTCTGTGTATCCAGGAATATGCAAACTGGGCAAGAAAGCGCCATTGTAAACACAAGGTTCATATTGGTGGGCACGGGTTCAATTCCCGATTCGGCCATTCTGAATTCGTTTTCCCGTGGTTTTCAGAAACATCTCCTAGCGAATAATGTGTTTTTTTTTAAATACAGGTTATGGCCGATTTCTTTCCAGATTCTGCTTTTCTGAGCAACTTTCTCCTGCTCTGATGACCTCGTCGTCGATGATACGTTAAGCGCTAACTACCTAACTACCGGGAATAAGCAAATAAAGTGGATNTTTTCTGAGCAACTTTCTCCTGCTCTGATGACCTCGTCGTCGATGATACGTTAAGCGCTAACTACCTAACTACCGGGAATAAGCAAATAAAGTGGATTATTTAAAATATTCAAAAGCTATGCAAGATCTGCCGTTATAGAGCGCAAGTCGTAAGCATTAAATTCAGAGGTAAACGTTGTTTTTGTCCGCATTTTGAAAGATATCGCCACATGAAAAAATTAAGATTTTACGTTTTAACTCGAAAAGTACCAAACCAATTTTCACCAAATTTGGCACGTGAGTAAAACTATGATTAGCCAGCTTAATGCACCTAATGGGACTTAATAAGATACTTATTTTCAAAATGGCGGCTATACATATTTTTAGGTTAATTTGGTATAACCACCAAACCGTTAAAACAATTAAAACCAATTTTTTCACATTGACGGNGAAAAGTACCAAACCAATTTTCACCAAATTTGGCACGTGAGTAAAACTATGATTAGCCAGCTTAATGCACCTAATGGGACTTAATAAGATACTTATTTTCAAAATGGCGGCTATACATATTTTTAGGTTAATTTGGTATAACCACCAAACCGTTAAAACAATTAAAACCAATTTTTTCACACTGACAGTATCTATTACAATCATCATATAAGCAAAAAAAACTTTGACCGCCATTTGGTAAGACAGCTTTAGATGAATTAATCGAATTTTTTGTGGAATTTCTTGGGAAGCAATTGTCAGATTCCTACCAAATTTGGCAACCAAGCTGCCGCAGTTGAAATGTGCAAATACGTTTCAAGTTTGTCAGAAACACATTTTCAAAATGGCGGCCATCCAGCCATTTTAGCGTAGTATGATATACCTTCAATACCTTTTCATCAATTTAAACTTAACTTTGTAAGCCGCGNACTTTGACCGCCATTTGGTAAGACAGCTTTAGATGAATTAATCGAATTTTTTGTGGAATTTCTTGGGAAGCAATTGACAGATTCCTACCAAATTTGGCAACCAAGCTGCCGCAGTTGAAATGTGCAAATACGTTTCAAGTTTGTCAGAAACACATTTTCAAAATGGCGGCCATCCAGCCATTTTAGCGTAGTATGATATACCTTCAATACCTTTTCATTAATTTAAACTTAACTTTGTAAGCCGGGAGTGTACATAACAAACATCAAATGTGTCTGTGCAGACACTCTTTTGTCCTCCATTTTGTAATAGTGCAACATGAATAAATAAAGTATTTATGACATATCTCGGGAAACAACTCACCGATTACTACCAAATATCAAAAACCAGTAGTGCCGCAGTAGGTAATGTTAAATGATATTTTTTAGGTTGTGTCAGATACTTCTTTTAAAAATGGCGTCCATATAACTATTTAAGTTTGGTATGTTATATCGTCGAAACCATGAAATTAATTCCAATGAAACTTTGTATGATGGCTGTATATATTAAAACAATCAAAAATGTATACAAAAATATTTTTTGTCCCCCGTTTAGTAAAGTAGTATCATTTGACAGAATAAATATATGTGATCTCCGAAAAAAACAAACTTTTTCTATAAATTTTAGCAAACAATTATCACTATAGCAGGCTTTTATAACTGACAAATTTTTATATGGACAGACCCACTTGTTTAAAAAATTCGGCCTATTAAACTTTTTAGCTCCAAACCTTTTATCTACGAAAGTGGAAAATTTATTTTATCGCATCGTAACTTTGTATGCTGACAGCATCAAAATTGTCTATGCAAAGACACAATTTTTTGCCATTTTTTAACATAGCCCCACGGGGAATAATATAGTTTTTTTGTCGTATCTGCTGAAACAATCAACCGATTTCTTTCAATTTTGGCGAATAACTTCTACTGTGGTAGGCAATGCTAATTTATATGTTTGAAGTTTGTAAGTCTTTTGCTTTCTGGTTGGCGTGTATACAAACCTTTAAGCTTGGTGTGCTTTATATTCGAAACTATGAATCAGATATATATTTAAATTTGAAAAAATTGCATCTTTGACAATAATCGAATGTGCTAATATATTTACTTTTAGCCCTTATTTTATTAAGATCTTCACTTGATCAATGAAGATTTTTATGCCATATCTCGAGGACCAATCAAATGATATGCAAACAGAAATTTTCCCTTGCCAGATTTTTAGCAAACTAGTATCAGGTTAGTAAACTAAACATTTTGTCATATTTGCAGAGTAATTTGTCTTATTTCCACAAAATTTTGTACACCTACAGAAGGTCATGTAAAGTTACATGATTTAAATGGGGACAGACAATGATGTTTAAAATGCCACCCAACTAAATAGCTTCATATGTTTGGCGTATATATTAAACAATTTAACAATTTCAATCAAATGTTTTATTTTGACATTATCTATTACAAAAATCTTTGGAGCCCCTTTTTAAACGATTTTTCAGATAACCCTATTTTAGGAAAATAGGGTTTTTATGCCATTTCTCGGNCAATGAAATGTTTTATTTTGACATTATCTATTACAAAAATCTTTGGAGCCCCTTTTTAAACGATTTTTCAGATAACAGGAAAATAGGGTTTTTATGCCATTTCTCTGAGAGCAATCAATCGATTTCCATTAAATTTGTCAACAAATTAGCATTATGTTAGGGCATGTAAACTTATGTTTTAAATGGCTTACAAACTTATTTTCAAAATGATGTGCGGTTAAATATTTCAGATTAATTAAACCTATCTTTCAAAACATTACGCTGATTACTTCCGAAGATGATGCCCCCGAATCCTATCTCCGTGATGCAGTTTATTGCAAGCTAGCTTAATTTTACAAGTTTTCTGAATTAGAATTTCCGGTAAGTAACTCTTATATTTTAATTGTCTTTGTGCTTTTTCACATGTTTCTGGCTCATCTCTAATGATTTTGCTGCCAATGAGACCAAAACCTAAGCTTTCATGAACTTCACTAAAATTTATTTGCACCCGTGTAGAGGAAAGTAGCCTCATTAGATATATCTAATATCTGTAACTAGTAACTTATAAGTTACTAGTTACAGATATTAGTTAAAGTTACTGATAGCTTCTTGTTGTATGTATTCACTCTGTCAGTATTTACCTTTCTTAATTAATATTTCAGTTCCACTTCTCTGCCGCTCTGCTTCTCTGGACATTTTGAAATGTATGCAATTTCAGAATCCGTGCACAATCCTGTAATAAAGAACTGTTATCTGGTAATGTATATTTGTCACTTATAAAGAACTCGTGCTCTAAAATACTCTAAAATACCCCACTTCGGGTTTTGCACATGACGTCACACCTTCCGGGTATGGTACGTTTTAATCATATTGAAAATTTACGTAGGACAGTGACAATTTTTACGTTGTCATGATTAACAAATCACGTAGATTAACTTTGATAACGAAAAACCTAAAATGTTTCTTCATTTTGTAGTGGATACTACGTCAAATTGGCATTCGAAATGTATAGGCCATATTCTCGACATGCAATTTGCGTTGTTTGGATCATGGTGGCGTTAAAATATAACCTTTTCCATCTTTATTACGTTATCGGTTATTGCTATTTCTTACAAATTATTTATTGGGAGACGATTTTTTTTTTTTTTTTTCGGTTTCGTTTTCAAAAATACTTTGTATGTTTATGTTTGCTCAAATGCAGCAAACGAAAGTAGCTCCAGGTAACTCATTAGACTCAAAACTGCACCACATTAATTTCCTAACTTAATTTGAACTAGGAGAATCAGTACAATTTGCTGTATAATATGAAGCAGGTAAATGGTCGCGGCCTTCCTGTCTCGCATTAACTCGCCTTCTGTGCTTAGCAGAAAGGCTAAGATTTTCGNTCTCCGTGATGCAGTTTATTGCAAGCTAGCTTAATTTTACAAGTTTTCTGAATTAGAATTTCCGGTAAGTAACTCGTATATTTTAATTGTCTTTGTGCTTTTTCACATGTTTCTGGCTCATCTCTAATGATATTGCTGCCAATGAGACCAAAACCTAAGCTTTCATGAACTTCACTAAAATTTATTTGCACCCGTGTAGAGGAAAGTAGCCTCATTAGATATAAGTTACTAGTTACAGATATTAGTTAAAGTTACTGATAGCTTCTTGTTGTATGTATTCACTCTGTCAGTATTTACCTTTCTTAATTAATATTTCAGTTCCACTTATCTGCCGCTCTGCTTCTCTGGACATTTTGAAATGTATGCAATTTCAGAATCCGTGCACAATCCTGTAATAAAGAACTGTTACCTGGTAATGTATATTTGTCACTTATAAAGAACTCGTGCTCTAAAATACTCTAAAATACCCCACTTCGGGTTTTGCACATGACGTCACACCTTCCGGGTATGGTACGTTTTAATCATATTGAAAATTTACGTAGGACAGTGACAATTTTTACGTTGTCATGATTAAAAAATCACGTAGATTAACTTTGATAACGAAAAACCTAAAATGTTTCTTCATTTTGTAGTGGATACTACGTCAAATTGGCATTCGAAATGTATAGGCCATATTCTCGACATGCAATTTGCGTTGTTTGGATCATGGTGGCGTTAAAATATAACCTTTTACATCTATATTACGTTATCGGTTATTGCTATTTCTTACAAATTATTTATTGGGAGACGAAATTTTTTTTTTTTTTTCGGTTTCGTTTTTAAAAATACTTTGTATGTTTATGTTTGCTCAAATGCAGCAAACGAAAGTAGCTCCAGGTAACTCATTAGACTCAAAACTGCACCACATTAATTTCCTAACTTAATATGAACTAGGAGAATCAGTACAATTTGCTGTATAATATGCAGCAGGTAAATGGTCGCGGCCTTCCTGTCTCGCATTAACTCGCCTTCTGTGCTTAGCAGAAAGGCTAAGATTTTCGCTTAGTTAGTTTTTCAAAGTCAGTTGAATTCGCACACCTGATAAATTGCAAGGTTTGAAGAGCGATAAAATGGCTAGACACGTTCTGTCATGAACATAACCGAGAAAGGTATGCCGTCACTCCACGTAGAGTAAACATAATTTCATTTAAAGTTAACAACTGTAAGCTTATGTTCGGTAAACTGGTTCATAATTCTCAAATTGAAACGTTAAATAAAGAAAGTTAGTCTTATGTTTATTCGTGTTTAAAGTACTTTATTGCAGCCAACGAAAACACCATCAATAAAATGTCGTGGTTTGATTAGACGAAAATGTTGAATTAAAACAATTCATGTGTTGTGATAGTTTATCAATGCAAACCTGGCAATCTACATTTCATATTTCAGTAACACATGTGATGATTAACTGTCAAGGTTCACTTGAAGCAAGGAAGCGGCCTAACGAAGGGGAATCACCAAGAGACTGGGACTGTGGAGGTAGAAGTGTTCCAGACTTCGGAGACTTGCGGAGAATGGGAGGTGGTTGATGTAGCTGTTACTCTTACAGGTACTCTATGCTCACTAAATAGACACTATTGGACTGTTTCATTTATTTACTTATTTCCAGACTATTGTTATTTACTGTATTTTACCTTGTAGACTCAAGCAAAGCTAGGGAAACCAAAAAATTATACAGTGAGTGTTAAGAGAGCTGGCGACATTGCTTTCTAACCGATTCATTGTAAATGTTATGCATTAATTGAACCTTCAATTTTTCGTTATTCTTTTGATATTTTCTTTATCTTACTTAGTCATCATAACTTCCAAATTTCGATAAAGGTTTAGACAAAGTAATCCCAATAGCTATCGAGTCCGCTGTAGCAGTCAAGGACTACTATCATAAGGAGGGATAGGTTTGTCTAGTTTTGAAGTGCACTAAAATGTGAGATTAAAATAAATTATTAATTTTTTATTATTGATAAAAAATACTGTACACAGCCGGAAGCCATAGTTGGATTATGTGTCAATTCTGTTCGAAACGATTTGAGTTATCCAGTACGTAATTTCGGCTCCCTTGTATCAAATATCATAAAGAACGAGAAGGTTTGAGAACAACACACAATATTGTATACGACTATCCAAACGTTAACTGCAGTTGCATTATCGTGGTTTTCTTTTAATAACTGTTTAACTTACTGACGACTCTGTATTTTGGCATCTTTGTTTAGTAGGATGTTAAATTAATCTTGAAGCCTGCTTCCAGCCCCTCCCCAGCGACCTGGCCCGGGCTACGAGCTGATTGCAGGCCTGGGCTACTACAAGTTCCACACGACCCCCAAGACGTGGCGGGAAGCCCGACAGAAGTGCTACGACGAAGGAGCTCATCTCGCCGTCATCAACTCCGAGGAGGAACTGAAAGCTCTGCAAGTAATATTCAGCCTCCACCCCAGCATACAAGAAGGCTGGCAAAACAACGACGCTTACGTCGGATTTCACGACATGTTTGTGGAGGGACAGTACGTCACCGTTTTCGGTAAGTAAATTTTTACCGAGGACATACCCGTGCTCTTAGGTGGGAAGGCCTGAATCTGCTGGTCCAAAAGTCGCTCACCAACTGTGGTCAAGAAGGTGGTTTCGGACAAATCTCCCAAGTGCCATGGAAAGAAATTAGTGCCACAAACGTTCGATTTGACACTTCTGAAGGTTCTCCTCAGTTACCGATAAAAGGTATCAGATTCGTTGTGGCAGTGGGTTTCTGTGTACCCAAGAGACCAGGAGTGATACCCCTAAGTAGCAACCTACGTCGGCCCAACGTCGGCATTTGGTTGGATATGTTGCCTATACGTTGGGTTTGAGCACTTTATTAATTCAGCGTTAGACCAATGGAGAATGGCAACAAATATTTGCTACCAGAAACTGTTAGCACCCTCCAGAAAATTATGTTCCTAAATCAGATATCTCCATAACCTATCGCAAGTGTAATTTTAAATGGTTGGTTTTGGTTGGTAACAAGTTGGTAAACCTACTGTTTGTAATGGGTGTGTATTTTTTTGGTTGGGCCAACATTGGGCAACCAACATTTTGTGTAAATGTATGTAACAAACTTTTTGAATGAAAACAATGCCACTATCTTGTATTTTATATAATATGAAGGCACATAATGACCGGCGATATCTCTCTTTAAAATGAGATGAGTAGGTTAAATGCTGTGTCAATCTTGAGAACACGACAGTTGGTAATTGGTACTAATTGTTAGGTTGGGCCAACATTGTGTAACCAACATTATACCTTAAGAAAGGCATGGTTTGTGCCAAAAGCCAGTTAGTGTGACATGTAGGGAATACACGCTACATATAATATTACGGAGGTATACAAAACATATACTGACGCAGTAAACTGTCACAGTAAGACTTCGAGAATAATTGTAGCATGTTTAAAGAAGAATTGAAATTACTTTACACGGTGCATTAATTAACAGACAAATTACAGAAAGCTACTCATTCAATGTCAAGTTTTCCACCAAAATTTAATCTATTACTAAACTTATTATAAAAACGGTACAAAACTGCACAAAAATAGACGCCCCATATGAACAAATCATAGGGAGAGCCACATTCTCGTCACTTCGAACTAGTTATGTAACATGTTTCGTGTGACCGCAGCAGTTGCTTTAATGTGGTAACTCGATTTATTGGCAAATTCCATTTAATTAAATTTGTCCATCATACGTTCTATCGTACAGGTCATAAATTATTGTAGGTGCTCATTTATGCATATCATGTATAACAAGATTGTAAATTATATCGGAATATTTATACTTATACCAAACAACCTTTCTACCTAACTATATTTTTACGTATCCTCCAACCTAAATAAGTACACTCCATCTTAATTAACCCCGTACATGCCAAATTTACATAATACTGAAGAGTAACGTTTTTGAATTTTTTTTACAATAGTTAATGTTTAATGTAAACGTTATACACTTAGAAACAAAATTTAATGAATATACAAAAAAAAATTAAATTTTATATAAGTGATACCTACCCCAGTTAAAATTATANGATGTAAACGTTATACACTTATAAATGTCAATTCTATTAAATTAGAAACAAAATTTAATGAATATACAAAAAAAAATTAAATTTTATATAAGTGATACCTACCCCAGTTAAAATTATATTATTTCTGTGTTTTAATTTAACGTTTTAATTATACAGATTTATATTTAGTAATAAATACACAATTTTAATGTTACATAATTTATTTAAATCAATAAAAATAAATGCGATGAAATTCGTTCTAACTTAAACAAAGCTAATATTTAAAAAGCTAACATATGTAGGAATTAATAAAACAAACAATTAAATACGGTGAAATTGGTAGTCGGAAAATGAAAGAATTTTCATACTGTTACAAGCTCGCTTCTTTTCATTGCATCCCTCATCCCGTCCTGCTCGCCAGAGCGATGGAATGTCAGGCGAGCGCAATGTGGTAAGCGGGCGGCGTTTACAAAGGACGCTGCAGCTTGCCGCTGTGATAGGCCTATCAGAATTTTATTTCTGCGTTTATCTGAAAGAATTTTCTGGTTCATCGGCCTTGCCTCTCAGCGTGACTCGGGTTGTGGGGAATCTTCCAGATCGGGTGACTGACAAACTTCTTAAGCTGCGCCGAGCAGACAGTTTTTGAGAGTCGAGAGTTCAGAGGATTGTGCGACCGTAAGCGACAAGACATCAAAGCAGTGGCGGTCCTGCAGAGCGTCGAGTGGCGACGAAAGCGGGCAGCTGGAGAGAAGTCTGCGGACAGCAAGCACCGGTGCAGCGGAGAGAGAGTTTAGCAGGCGGGACTATTGAACTGGATGCGTAAGTTTTAAGGCACTTCAAATGATTGCAACAGACACACCGAGCAGGTGTCATAAATCAGTGTGAAGTCACTAGCTATAACCAATATAGAGATATTGAGAGGGACTTCAGTTAGAATTAAGACAAACTTTAAATATTTAACCCGCTGAGAATAAAAAAAAGTAATGGTGGAGATAAATAATTTCACATGGTTAATAATAGTTGAGTGAATAAGTCAAAAATTAAATTTAGTTCTTTTATTTTTTAAGATCTCCATCACTCACGAACTCTGATATGCACCACTGTCGTCTTATAAAAACATGCTCTCTACATTTTCTAAAAAAATCATGATCAGTTAGTTATAATATATAATATAAAATTAATGAATGAAAAGATACAATATTTATAAAAATATATTAAAAAATTTAATAAGTTATGTAAGGCATGAAATTGAGTTACTATACAAGTAATTATTTGATTTACTTACTTGCATTTTTGTATTTATTGCAGTGTTATTATCTTTGTTAGTACGCATTTTTATCATTATAATTTCATATTTTTTATATAATTTAATGATTTTTATGATTGTTGTGTTTTTTTCACGAGTGTAATTATATTGGAGTGTATTGACAATTAGTCCTTGAACTGGCATTTTATATCTACTCGTATTCTTAATAGACTAGGAAGTCATTTTATGTTATTTACTTAAAAATTAATACTGACATGGTTTAATAAATGAATTCGTAAAATACCACAGACTTAACTATTTGCTTGAAAATTGCGCCTGTCTACAAAATGAAATTTAAATGATGCATATGCTAAATGAAACACGATTTAACAAGAAAACCTTACAACGTTGCCAGACAGTGTATTTACAAATAGTAACAACAAATAACCTCAATTTCCATCCTTTGTGATTATTTGACGTTTGTGCAGGCGACAGCCTTGAGAGTACAGGCTACTCCAAGTTTGCAGAGAATGAGCCGGATGGAAACACTAGTGACTGTGGCTGCATTCATCGAACATCCTCTGGGCTGAACGATGTCGGCTGCCTGAACAACCTGTCATTTTTTTGCGAACAAGAACTGTTTTGATTGTGCTTCTCTCCAAGTGATTACATTCTACATGATGATTATGTAATGTCATATTAGAAACAACGCTGTTTGTGTGTCACATGTACAGTTTACGCCTTATAAATTTGCATTCTGTGATGTTTGTATTAAATAACAAGGACTTTAGTGAACTCCAACGTCAATATTTTATACCCTTTCGTTTTTAAGTTTAATACAGTATCATAAAGTCCAACTTGTGCAAAGGCCAGTCAAGGTAAATTTTAAAATTGCTGCTCTGTACAGCACAATTATGTTACTAAATTTATAATGACTTTTGCAAATACTAATCTCGAGATTAATTGTAGCACGCAGCGTAACTTTCTGTTTTCCAGTGGAAAGAATGTACACTAAAAGTTTAATTATTCTCAAGAAGTTTATTGGTATGTATTTCTNACTTTCTGTTTTCCAGTGGAAAGAATGTACACTAAAAGTTTAATTATTCTCAAGAAGTTTATTGGTATGTATTTCTTGATAATTGCAGAGCAGGGACAGGTATATTAAGTGTTTAATTTAAATTTGCAATGAACGGATACATCATTCCACCAATTTTGTTTCAATGTTTTTNGCGCACAACTGTGGGGCCTAGACAAGCCCACGTCAAGTTAATTTGTCTTCAACAGTGAGGCCAGCATACCTCAGTTTTTCCAGACAGAACTAGCATAATAACATTTTGAGTAATTTGCCGTTGAAATAAATTTCACAAACCTACTTATCNGTTTTTCCAGACAGAACTAGCATAATAACATTTTGAGTAATTTGCCGTTGAAATAAATTTCACAAACCTACTTATCTACCTTTTGTAGAAACGTAGCTTTGAAAATTATATGTATATATGATATATATATATACACACACATACACTCCTCAATATATTAGTGTTGAAACTCAAAATAGGCTGTTTTTCAGGAGCAGCAGCCTTGTATCAACAAAATTCCGTACTTCAACGCATTTTTATACTACGTTATCCCACGAAAAATCATTACTGTCCGTATTTAAGCAGCAAAACATTTATACGTAGCAGAGATATCTGTGCTGCATAGTAATAGGAAATTTACTAGAAAACGCACATACAAATGGTTAACTTCCCTAAAATAATCTTAAGTTCACCTATTTAGAAACAAAGGTTTTATATTATAGAATTACAGAAATGCTTCTTTCTCAAATCTGGCAATAATTGTCTGGGCATACATCGAATGTAGTAGAGAAAGCTTTATTTTTTCGGGTGTTTTTCAAGATTATCTGTCTAACAAAATTAAAGACCCAAAATGCTGTAATTTGGGTTTGAAATGATCGTAATAGGCACTTCTAAGATAACATATTTGGTGGAAATTTGTTTCTTATGTTGATATTTTATGGTATGCTAACAAATTATCCGCCTTTATAAAAGTANACATATTTGGTGGAAATTTGTTTCTTATGTTGATATTTTATGGTATGCTAACAAATTATCCGCCTTTATAAAAGTAGTGTCTAATAGAACTATAAAAATGTCATATCACTTCAGCTTATTTCGTGTCAATCGATAGAAAGATTCCGACATACACTGAAGAGCAAAAAAAAACTGGTATACCTGCCTAATATCGTGTAGGGCCCCCCGAGCACGCAGAAGTGCCANATACACTGAAGAGCAAAAAAAAACTGGTATACCTGCCTAATATCGTGTAGGGCCCCCCGAGCACGCAGAAGTGCCACAAGACGACGTGGCATGGACTAGACTAATGTCTGAAGGTATGCAGGAGGCAATTCACACCAGGAATCCTGCAGGGCAGTTCACAAATCCATAGGAGTGCGAGGCGGTGGAGATCTCTTCTGAACAGCACGTTGCAAGGCATCCCAGATATGCTTAATAATGTTCATGTCTGGTGATTCAGGTGGCCAATGGAAGTGTCTAAAGTCAGAATAGTTTTCCTGGAGCAACTCTCGACGTATGGGGTGTCGCATTGTCCTGCTGGAATTGTCCACGTCCGTCGGAATGCACAATGTACATACGAATGTGTGCAGGTGATCAGAAAGGATGCTTACGTATTTGTCACCTGTCAGCGTATTATCTAGACGTATCAGGGGTCCCATTTCACGCCAACTGCACACACCCCATACCATGACAGAGCCTACACCAGTCGACATAACAGACATATTTACACTACTCACGCCGGTTTTGGAAGTCTTATTTGCAGAAAAGCAGTTGAATGTTGGGACACACAGATTGGTGTTGCGCACCCAGCAACATCTGTCTACCTCATCTTTACTTCATGGTATCGATTTACTTTGACGAATAATTTATGTTGTCAATAAAAGTACGACATGTTTACCATTTCTTAGACTGTTCATGGCAATTGAAAACACCCTGAACACCTGCTTATTATAAACTTTTCTTCTCTTATATCCTTCGCCATACATAAAATTTTGATTGCCATGGGCCTAATGACTTTGTTATTGCGTCAATCACGTAAAAAAATGAAATCGTTACGAACATAAATTTTGTCACTAACGTGACATTTAGTACTCCCGCTGTTTTGCACATTACACTCACGATAGGCCTACATCAAGACATGGAAATGTCTTTTTTTTCTCAAATCGTTGCCAAATTAACTGGGAGCTTGAACGCAGGTGTGCACGGTAGCAGATGTGTGTANTCAAATCGTTGCCAAATTAACTGGGAGCTTGAACGCAGGTGTGCACGGTAGCAGATGTGTGTAGTTAACGGACAGTGATATTTTTTTCACAGGTTGATTTCCAAAGTGCTCTCTTAACTGNACGGTAGCAGATGTGTGTAGTTAACGGACAGTGATATTTTTTTCACAGGTTGATTTCCAAAGTGCTCTCTTAACTGTAAACCGTCTGAAGCTGGAAATAAGAGTTCGACGCAGTGCATGCCAGTGCCGCCTCTCTACGGGCTGTCAGCGATGATCTGAGCACTCGAGCACATTATGTACACTTGCGCCATATGAATAATTAATGTTGTGATGGGTATCATCACTTCATTCCCGCCTTGGTACACTGAAGTTGTGGAATTATTACAAAAGTAAATATTTTACAAATGTGCACNATCATCACTTCATTCCCGCCTTGGTACACTGAAGTTGTGGAATTATTACAAAAGTAAATATTTTACAAATGTGCACTTTTTTTTTTTTAACATATAGTCATTAATAACCAGAAAAACGAAAGTATTATCTCAGTATTTATAAATGTTCACCTAAGGCTGATAATTGAACGATACTATATTTAATTTTTTTTTTACTCCGTAGTTACCTGATTTACTCACCGCACNAAATGTTCACCTAAGGCTGATAATTGAACGATACTATATTTAATTTTTTTTTTACTCCGTAGTTACCTGATTTACTCACCGCACGTCAGCCAGACTGCCCGTTAAAACAAGCGCAGATAGCGGCAGTGACTTTTTTTCCAATGGTTGATTTCCGAAAGTGCTCAATTAATCGTGAACAGACGTTACTTAGTAGCTCTGCGGCAATGAACGCAGCGGCATACCGGACGAGGTGGCGTCCCATGAAAGTACCTGCCCGGGAACGATCCACCCTTCGCCCGACACACCACCCGCTGACCACAATCAGGGGTCGGGAGCAGGATGTGTGCCCGGTAATGGAATGGTTCCTTGAAACATTCACGCGCCCGCGCGGCTAAGGTGGGGAGGGGGAGGAGGGTCAAAGAGCCGCGGATGGGACCTCCCCTCCAGGTTGAAAGCTGTTAGTTGTATGGCCACTTGGCCATCAGCATAACGAGATTACCGCGTGACGTGCGGGTGGGAAACTGCCTGTCGCACCGCGTAACCGTGAATAATAGTTGGAATACTTGATGCGCGCGCATGCGCCCCTGCCCGGGACATGTTTATCTCCTGCCGGGAGGGAGGGGATACCTCCAGTGATGCACGGCCTTCACTATGTGCCCGGCGCGATCCGGCCCGCGATTGCGGACCAGGTGCTCAGGGCTGGACGTTGCGAGCGGTAGGTAGTCTGTTCACGGTTGTTCGAGAACTTTCGAAATGAACCTTTGACAAATATGTCACTGCCCCCTACCGGCGTGCATTGTTAACGGACACGCTGGATAGCATGCGCGTAGTATGGTTGGTAAAGACGGACAGAAAGAAAGTAGTTCCGTGTCTTGACGTTGGATTACACGTGTTAGGTAAAACGTTTGTGACTACCTGAAATATTTATTTTGCTTTGTGCCTTTTTTTTAAAGCACATGGGTGTAATGATAAAATTTGTGAAATATGTACTTTTCAAATAATTTCACAATTTCACTTGACCGACACAGGGATAAAGTGATCAGGCTACAGATATAATGAACTTTGTTCTGCCTGAAAAAACTAGACAATGTGTGGGGCGTCAAACAAGAGAAGATTAATAGTTTACATTTTATACCACGTATTTAGGTTGAATCTGCCTCTCTTCCCGACCTGCCAGACTTACTGCATGATGATCAAGAGAATAATGGTTCAATTATATAAGTTGGCAACATTCAGGGGTTACCTTATATAGTTTGTTATTTCAGTTCTTAAGTTTCCATTTCAACTGTTAATTGACAAACAATTCCTAAAGTCTTATATTGCTAAAGAAATGTATTTAAATGTAAACATTGATCGGAAGTTTGCCGCATAGTACAATATATAATATTTAGCAAGGGAATTTTNGAAATGTATTTAAATGTAAACATTGATCGGAAGTTTGCCGCATAGTACAATATATAATATTTAGCAAGGGAATTTTAGGAAGTGCCTCGCCTAATGTTCTATGGCAAATTCAAAGTGGACTGTGCTGAAAAATAATCTCTGTTCTGGATNTTTAGGAAGTGCCTCGCCTAATGTTCTATGGCAAATTCAAAGTGGACTGTGCTGAAAAATAATCTCTGTTCTGGATATTTTAAATAGGCATATTGGATCCAGAAGATCGGAAATATATCGCAAAATTGTTATTTAAAGTGGACACTATAGGCATTATTTATTCTGGACATTTTATGCCGCCGGTGTGGGAGCGGCGTAAAGGCAGAATTTCAGGAGAGTCAATTTGCAGAAAAGGTTGCAGATGGCAGCAGTCCGAAATAACTTAATTTCTGCAATTTAGTATTCAAGAATTATGCATAACCATTTCTACAGAGCCTTCCTTGAGAAGTAGAGATCTAACGTTTCTACCTATTTTATAAATCTGGGCAGCCGAGGCAAGAAAAAGTATTTGCTAATTAATGGAGTAGAACCAAGTGAGACAGTTTTGTTTATCNAAATCTGGGCAGCCGAGGCAAGAAAAAGTATTTGCTAATTAATGGAGTAGAACCAAGTGAGACAGTTTTGTTTATCGGACATTGAACAACATTTCTCCTAGTGTGAAAAGTCTAACTTACACTGCCAGATGTCAAATGTAATTGTAATTATATTCTGATTTGAGCGTTTTGAAATTGAGCTGCATGTAACCTTAGATCTGAACATGGATTGCTTATGTTTCTTCACCAAACCTTCAAATGAATTCTTTATCCTCAATAATTGAACTGCTTTATTGTTCGGGAGTTTGCTCAGTAGTATTGTATCATTTATTATAATTAAAGAGTTTATTAATACTGATATATTGTATGTGTGGNTTATTAATACTGATATATTGTATATGTAGTCATTTTACTACAAGTTTTACTATTATTTTCACCACAATATACAAGTCACCTATAAGACAACTTGGTTAGTTAATAACTACTCCCACATAACAACACCCCCCATACACTATCAACATTTAAATGATAACTCACGTGGACCACATGTATTCATTTTAGTGTTGATAAACATGCTTATCCACTGCTATATCCTACGACCATCTGAACTAACATAGTATCCAATAAAATGTTTCTCCTCTTGTGGCCTCTGGTATACTCCATTCAGTCTCTTCATACTTTTAGGATAGAATCTTTTAATAACCACACAAGGTGTAACATACCTACCTGGATTTTAAATACGTAATATACAACAAAAGCATTATATAACAGGGGACTTTGGCGCAAGAGCGGAAAACATGCAGATAAATTATAAGATCCCAAAATAATTATAAAAACAGTACAAAAAATATAAACAAGGAATAAATAATTTAAACAATTATTTAAAGAGGTACAGGGAGGTCCGGGGTTCGATGACTGGTGGGTCAATTAAGCTCCCAACAGTACAAGCCATCGCCAGGTCGACTAGTGTCCATCTCGTCATCCATGTTATATGACCTTCACCTTGACCTTGTATGACCCTAAAACCAAAATTTCTAAAATATAAAAAAAAAATACTAACAACTAAAAACAATTTTAAAAAAATTCTATAATTTTTTTTTAAACTTAATTGTTATTAAGTTAAAAAAAATTAAATTACATGGGGACCTCCAGCAGCACTCTTATCAAATTTTTTATTGGTAGTTTTAATCGGTCAATTACTTGCCTTAGCTAATTAGTTTGCAGGCCATTCTATCGTAGGCAGTCCTTTTAGTTTTTTCGTTTGTAGTTTGTTTATCCATCGCTGGAGGACACCATCTTGGATTTATTTAATATGTTTACTTTTACATTTCCCAGGTGGCACTAGTATATTAATAATCAATATCGCCGCCAGGCGAGTTGTCGATTTAGCCACCGGGCAGCAGGCATATTTGTTTATATTGTTTAAAGTGTAGGCTGCTCTGTCGGCGCCCTCCATGTTGGATTATATTTTCAACACCAATGTGGCGTTAGTTTCTCGATTTCGCTGCTAGTCGAGCTGTCAGCATTCACCACTCTCTCGGTTCAGCTGTCAGGCGAGCTGTCGACACTCATTTTTTATAAGCATACGAAAATCTGTAATCTTCATCCTATTAAAAAAATTACTTTCCAATCAGTAGTGTACTTGCATGATGTGGGACTGACTACCTGATTAATTTCTTCATTCTGTATAATTTATAAAAAATTTTAATTTAATCAATATTAAAAATAATTTTTATTAAATTTTATAATTTTTCATTTAGTAAGATAGTACTTTATACAATATTTAAATTAGTTTTTTTCTGTGCCCTTTAAATTATAATTATATTCTGGCAAATTAGGTAAACATGAAATAAAACACAATGTTATTCACAGACAATTTTTTAACCAATTAATTTACACAGTCGTTCATGACCTCTAAAAACATTACAATATCCTTCGATACATATTCATCTCAATATATGCAACTTTTTTAGAGGTAACAGTCTTTTATGCATCTCGCCATTCACGCTTGTGTTATCCTTGTGCGATAATATCGTGACATTTATTAAATCAACACACTGTGCAGGGCAGTTTATGTAGGTAACTATATTTCTGAGGATATGTACCGAAGTCGCAAGATACCTGCTTGCAGCAAACCTGGTACCGAGGTAATGATGAGATATGCTTTTATTTTATAGTCTTTATTAAACAACATAACCCTTTACTCAGAAAATAATAACATGAACAGTAAAAATATTCTGTACATTCCAGCGCGCAGCAGTAATGGAACACAAAATGAAACTGCAAAGAAATAAAATCTAGGTTAGTGTATAAAACTGGGATAAAATTAATTAAAAACCGCAAATTATAAACAAAACGGCTAGAGAAAATAAGCATTGGAATAAAACAAATTAACAGCTGTGGGTAATAGGCAGGAAGACTAAACCACACCGGAAAAAAACCAGTAATAAGAGCAGGGAGTATAAATTTACTTATTAACCAAGACAGGAATGTTGGAACTGCGAGGTTAGTCTCCCGCATAACAAGAGACGTAAGGGAGAGGAAATACCAAAAGTGTGTATAATAAATAAGGAAAATAACCAGAGGAATAAATGTTGTATACTGCAGGACTAGGCGCCCGCACAACCATAGGTGTAAGTGGAAGGAATTACCTAAAATGTGAATAATAAATAAGGAAAAAAAACCTGAGGAAAAAAATGTTTTATACTGCAGGACTAGGCGCCCGCACAACCATAGGTATAAGTGGAAGGAATTACCTAAAATGTGTATAATAAATAAGGAAAATAACCTAAGAGGAATAAATGTATACTGCAGGACTAGGCGCCCGCACAACCATAGGTGTAAGTGGAAGGAATTACCTAAAATGTGAATAATAAATAAGGAAAATAACCTGAGGAATAAATGTTGTATACTGCAGGACTAGGCGACCGCACAACCATAGGTATAAGTGGAAGGAATTACCTAAAATGTGTATAATAAATAAGGAAAATAACCTAAGAGGAATAAATGTATACTGCAGGACTAGGCGCCCGCACAACCATAGGTGTAAGTGGAAGGAATTACCTAAAATGTGAATAATAAATAAGGAAAATAACCTAAGAGGAATAAATGTTGTATACTGCAGGACTAGGCACCCGCACAACCATAGGTGTAAGTGGAAGAAATTACATAAAATGTGTATAATAAATAAGGAAAATAACCTGAGGACTAAATGTTGTATACTGCAGGACTAGGCGCCCGCACAACCATAGATGTAAGTGGAAGAAATTACCTAAAGTATATATAATAAATAAGGAAAATAACCTAAAGGGAATATGTTGTTGTATACTGCGGGGCTAAGGCGCCCGCACAACCATAGATGTAAGTGGAAGAAATTACCTAAAATGTGTATAATAAATAAGGAAAATAACCTAAGAGGAATAAATGTTGTATACTGCGGGACTAGGCGCCCGCACAACCATAGGTGTAAGTGGAAGGAATTACCTAAAATGTGAATAATAAATAAGGAAAATAACCTGAGGAATAAATGTTGTATACTGCAGGACTAGGCGACCGCACAACCATAGGTATAAGTGGAAGGAATTACCTAAAATGTGTATAATAAGGAAAATAACCTAAGAGGAATAAATGTTTTATACTGCAGGACTAGGCGCCAGCACAACCATAGATGTAAGTGGAAGAAATTACCTAAAGTGTGTATAATAAGGAAAATAACCCAAACGGAATAAATGTTGTATACTGCGGGACTAGGCGCCCGCACAACCATAGATGTAAGTGGAAGAAATTACCTAAAGTATATATAATAAATAAGGAAAATAACCTAAAGGGAATATGTTGTTGTATACTGCGGGGCTAAGGCGCCCGCACAACCATAGATGTAAGTGGAAGAAATTACCTAAAATGTGTATAATAAATAAGGAAAATAACCTAAGAGGAATAAATATTGTATACTGCGGGACTAGGCGCCCGCACAACCACATATGTAAATGATTTGTATGAAATTATGTAATGAAAGTTAAGTAGTGAGAACCGTGACCATAATCCATGAGAGTATTGAAAGAAAACTGAAAGGTAAGCAAAAGTACAAAAACCCTCACCTTCAAACACACAAGTAAATCTAGGAAATGCACAAATACCCGGGTATAATAAGTCTGGGAAATAGAAATAATCCCCTATAACATAGGGCAAACAATACTGAACAGTATTAATGCCAAAGAAATCATTACACTGCACNAATGTGTATAATAAATAAGGAAAATAACCTGAGAGGAATAAATGTTGTATACTGCGGGACTAGGCACCCGCACAACCACATATGTAAATGATTTGTATGAAATTATGTAATGAAAGGTAAGTAGTGAGAACATTGACCATAATCCATGAGAGTATTGAAGGAAAACTGAAAGGTAAGCAAAAGTACAAAAACCCTCACCTTCAAACACACAAGTAAATCTAGGAAATGCTCAAATACCCGGGCGTAATAAGCCTGGGAATAGAAATAATCCCCTATAACATAGGGCAAACAATACTGAACAGTATTAATGCCAAAGAAATCATTACACTGCACNAATAGAAATAATCCCCTATAACATAGGGCAAACAATACTGAACAGTATTAATGCCAAAGAAATCATTACACTGCACATAAGAGGCGACAACCACCCATAGTTTGTGGGCCAAAACTCACATTAACATAAACTAAACTAATAAACCAGAGGGGTGTTCTCAACATCGCTTATCCAGAGTGTGTGTAGAGGTAGGCTAATATGAAACCTTACTTCCGAGAGGCGGAAGCTAGGAACCGTAACGGCCGAGTTCCCATATCAGTCCGGGCCGAATTTGAAACAGGTTGAAGAAAACTATTGCAGTGATCAAACTAATTCTATAATAATAGAAACACGAAAGAGATAACCTAAGACATGAAAAATTTCTATCACGTTGTAATTAAACATAACTATAGCTAAGCCACGAAAGGACATGCCACTTACACTAATTAGTATTAAACTATGAGAAAGTGTCAGCGATAGTACGAATATCGCCGACAAAATACACTCAAATTAAACCGATAGGAATCATAAAAACACACTTATTAACTATGGACTTATCTTAGAAGTTAGAGTGAAAATGCCCCAGTAAATAACTTCGCGCACACAATAAATTAAGGGCGAGAAATAAAAAATTATGGTAAATAACCTGCAGTGAGAAGCTCTCAAACCGGTAAAGAAAGAAANTAAATTAAGGGCGAGAAATAAAAAATTATGGTAAATAACCTGCAGTGAGAAGCTCTCAAACCGGTAAAGAAAGAATGAAATGGGAGTGATACATAGGGTTACGCGAATTTAAATACTGTATGCCGGACCAGCCGCTCATAGCTGGCGCAATANGAAATGGGAGTGATACATAGGGTTACGCGAATTTAAATACTGTATGCCGGACCAGCCGCTCATAGCTGGCGCAATAACAGACTGAATTCATTACAAAGACCCAGAAAAATGGTGAGGGAGGCCACCTTTCAGCAATAAAGTCCTGTAAAAGAAAGATGGAAGTATGGGGAAGCCGGGAAAAGACGCATATGGGTCTCAGCCCTGAGACGCACCTAAGTACCGACCGTTAGAACAAATATAATGTGCGCTGGCATACCTGAAGTTGCAGTTTTGGAGAGAGGAAGCTGCTCCGCGCTCCCCGTGTGCACAATGAAAGGACGCTACACAGCTGCACGACGTCGCACTTCGCGAGCCATCCTCCCCGCTCCAGACCTGCAAGAAGAAGCCAACATTCCAGTTAGAAGAGGGGCTNAGAAGCTCTCAAACCGGTAAAGAAAGAAAGAAATGGGAGTGATACATAGGGTTACGCGAATTTAAATACTGTATGTCGGACCAGCCACTCATAGCTGGCGCAATAACAGACTGAATTCATTACAAAGACCCAGAAAAATGGTGAGGGAGGCCATCTTTCAGCAATAAAGTCCTGTAAAAGAAAGATGGAAGTATGGGGAAGCCGGGAAAAGACGCAAATGGGTCTCAGCCCTGAGACGCACCTAAGTACCGACCGTTAGAACAAATATAATGTGCGCTTGCATACCTGAAGTTGCAGTTTTGGAGAGAGGAAGCTGCAGTTCTGGAGAGAGGAAGCTGCTCCGCGCTCCCCGTGTGCACAATGAAAGGACGCTACACAGCTGCACGACGTCGCACTTCGCGAGCCATCCTCCCCGCTTCAGACCTAGCTGTGTATCCGACAAAGGGAAGCGATCAGATGTGTCAGTTTGTAGAGGGGGCTGGACTTATTGGCCTCGAAACGGGTAATATCGGGAGGACGGGTGTACAATTCTCGGATCGGGCGGGCCCACTTCTCATGGCAGATTTAATACTGTTGGGGGGATTGGACAGATAATTAAGAGCGAAGTTAATGCTGTTAATAGGAATAGAAACGTATCAAAATTGGAGAATATTGCGGACCGCAGTGAGTGAAAACTTAAAACTAAATATACATAGGGAATCCAAGCAAGCGACAACAGGGCATAGAAACTCAATCCACACAAATAAGGGCATCACTATGTTATACAGTTCGTATCCAAGAAAACCGGGCATAGGAAATCAGACGGTGCAGGGAAAGTAAAACGGTAATAAACTCTAACGTGGGCACGCTCTACGCCTTGCGCTTAGCGGCGATGGCGCACTTGATGCGCGTAGCAGTGTCGCCTTTATCGCTCCCGCGCTTATTGATCTCAAACACTCTGAAAGAGCTGTACGTATGCGGGAGAGTTAAGGAGGGGCAGGATGTGCAGTGCGGTGATGACCAACCAGGAAGCGGGGGTGTCAGTGGCCGAGACGACGGACTTCACTGCGATCCTGAGACTTGTGCGGCGTTTCGCAGGAAGCTGCTTCTTGCCATCATTCGCGCACTGCTTCGCCTCGCCAGTGGCAGGCTAACATAGTGAACTTGTACAGTTTTTTGTTAACCACGAACAAAAAACAAACCGAATCATTAGAAATAAAAAAGTTTTTTTTTTACTTTTGTATATACTGTAGTTAATAGTGTATTAAAATGTGCGTGCGTGTTATTATTATTGCTATACTAATTTTTTCTATATAATTATTTTCTTATTAACTTGTAAATAAAATTTTATTTAAGTTATTAATGAATCCGTGATGGTAAAAAATTTATTACCAAAATACATTTTTAATGTACCTAATTCATTTGATCGAATATTTTATCATATCGATTGGAGAAAATTTATCTTAATAAATCATTATTTTCAGAACATTCCATAGTCATTTAAATAGTATTCATTTTACTTTGTTAAACTGTACGCTTTTTAATATTAGTTTTAATACAATGAAAATAATATGTGAAAACAAAAAACCTCATCGCTGAAATTTGTGCCACAAGTCTGGCGGATGTATTATTTTAATGTAAAAAAAGAATATATGTATCTAAAATAAAACCCTTAAATAAATTTTAAAATATACTTTTTACCTTACATATATATATATATATATATATCTGCCATTTATGTTCTTCAGTGTAGCTGTCTGCCCTCCATTTGGTTTTGGAGTCGATTTCTCGTCAACTGCATTCCCCGGAAGTAGACATCACATTGATCTCGAGCGGGGACGTGGTCGACCTCTCTCTTGTACCACAATCTCCGATGCCCCCAGACGCAGTCATCTTCTTATTCTGCAACAGCGTCTCCCTCCCCCTTTACCGTCCACGTGGCTTCCAAAAGCAGCCATGGGAACGGTTCCCGGACATTGGGACCAGGGACTACGCAGTACGTTTGCAAGCACTTTTAATTTTTTGGGGAAGTTTTCCGAAGTTAAGTAAATAATTTTATTATTAAAATTTATCAAGAAAAAATAAATAATTTTCTTTTGTGCTACGTGGCCGTTCTACGTAAGTGAGGTTACAACGCAGAAAGGAAAACTTCCCATCTAAAAACACAGAACTAAAACGAAGTAGACTAAGGAACACCGACATAAGACGAGAGCACATGAAATGAGTGGTGTGGGATAGGGGTGGGAGGAATACAGTGAAGGGTAGAAATATTTCGTTCCGCCTTAATTAACGAGATTTTAATTTTAAAAATGAGTGATAATTTCCAGAGTAAACCAACTCATAAAAAAGGTACGCAGAAACAAACATATTAATAAAAATATCATAGTCAGTTCTAGCTTGTTCCATAATAAGAATCATTAGTTCCACCTCACAGGAGACCCCTTGGTTACCTATTAATTATAGAGAAAACTGTTTATTGCACATACCATCTGCCATACGTACACTACTGACAAAAACACTAGCCATGACAATCCAAGATTACCGACCAGCCATGCCATCCACTATATCTTAAACATACTAAAAAACTTTACCGCGCATACCAGCCCATAACACGATCACAACTATCGCTCATACAATCTAAGGTATCACTCAAGAAATACTAGTCACTATACCACCCAGCATATCGACCAAACATCAGCTATAACTCCAGAAAATCTCAATATCGCAAATAAACTCAACATCCGCTATAACTCATGCATACCAAACAACAAATTTCATTAAACATTCTTTTCATGCGAACCAAACCAATGTCACCATATAGGTATTCATACGAAATTCCCACGACATGTTCTGGCAAACCAGTCCATCGTGTATTGCGACCACACAGTCAGACCATTTAACTATTCCCCACAGAATATAGTCACTAGCGAACCAATCATTTTCATAAGTATATACTCTGCTGCACAATAAAAACATTACACCATGAAGAAACCATACGAGAAAAACAAAGCTATGTGCAATGTGTATCACAAAATGGCATACACATGATCCCATGTGTGTACTTTTGACACAACACCCAGCGGAGGTGCTTGCAGCACCTACCAGTGGTCATCGACACTAGCGTATAGTCAAAGCTGTGTTCATGCGATAAACCACAGGCAATACCAAGAAAGCCCACAGAAATAATGACTGGAGACAATGTAGTCACTTTACACGATTAACGGACTTTGATAGAGGATTTATACCTGGGATAAAAACCGCTGGGGTCATGAGGCAGTATAGTCCACCGTGTGGATCGTTTAGACCATACTGTCCGATTACATTGAGATTAATGGATACGTGGAGGCACACCCACACATAGGATTTGCTCGGGGAAAAAGGAGGTCGACTACAAGTCTAGAGGATTGATGGATTGTGCGCTGGATGAAGAGTATTTCCATGCCTATCCAGTCCAAGATAATGGCCAGTGTTGGGCCTCATCTTAGCCCACAAATCACTTTACGACGTCACCGACTACAGCGCTCATTAAGTGTGCGGTTGTTCAACCTGCAATAGCAGCAGATTTCTTTCAAGTGGCGCAGGCCAAGAAACTCTAAATGCCACAGACTGGCAATGTGTGGTGTTATATGATCAATGCTGCATCGTTATAGGAATTGTTGACGTTAGTATATAAAATGAGATTTCTGGCACATATTTAAAAACCTAAGAATCTGTTCAGGCATAAAAAATTGAGCAAAATGCTTAAATTGGCAAAAACACAAATATTTACTTAAATATTAAAAAGTTTTTAAAAAAGGGTAAAAAGAACCACATAAAAATTTAATTTTTTTATTAAATATAAAAATTAACATTAAATATAAATTTATAATAATTAAAATAAAGATTAATTTGAACAAAAAAAGGTTAAATAAAATATTTCTATTGTACATGGAAAACAAGAAATTAAATGCAACATGTAAAAATAAAGAAAAAAAATCATATAAATTAGTTTTTTTTTCCTGATACAAATATAAATATCATAATATGTAAAATATTTTTATATTTATGGGAAATTATTAATAATATTCCGAAAAAACTCAAATACCTATAATTTGCAAAGGACACTACTTTTAGCTAATAAGTATTATATCCTTTTACATTTTCAATTATTCGAATTTATTATTATACGCAATTATAATTAATTCAGTTTTAGTTTTTTAAACATTAATCATTTTTATAAAAAAAATTCCACATTTTTTAAAATTTAAATTTATTTTTATAACAATGATTGATTGCAATCGAATATATTAATTAATAATACAATGTAAGATAATATGCAATAATAGAATACAATAAAACAAATTATTTCACGTATTTTAAAAACCTTGTTTAATTTATTTTTATTTAATTCCTTGCGATTAAGTTTTCAATATATATATAAATATGTATATATATACATACATATATATACATACAAGCAAACCGGCCCAGCATCGCTCGGTACAGTTTAGTTTTAACAGCGATACTATGAAAGACAAAATAAGTTAGTGTGGGCCATCCTTAAAAGATTAACAAATGATATCGCGGACATTTGTTAACCTTTTTGAGAGCTACAATTCAGTAGTACATGAATTTTATTTATCTCTTATGGTTTAGTAAGCGCAAGCCATGTGAGCGCCCTCAAAGCGGTATTTTACGACTTGATACCACACGAATAGAAATTTTTCTACTATCGTTACATTAAATATAAATGTATCCTACGTGAAAATATTCCTCCAGAAATTCTCTAATTGATGTTAAAAATTGCATTAAAACTCCATCAAGTAGTTTAGAAGTGCTAACAATATTACACATTCACTTAAATATATATATATACATACACACTCATACTTAAATATATATGTATATACACACACTTAAATATATATACACACACTTAAATATATATACACACATTTAAATATATATATACACATAAATATATATATACACATAAATATATATATACACACACTTAAATATATATATATACACACACACTTAAATATATATATATATACACACACACACACTTAAATATTTACACACACTTAAATATTTACACACACAAACACACAAATATATATATTCACAAACACACAAATATATATATTCACAAACACAAACACACAAATATATATATATTCACAAACACACAAATATATATATTCACAAACACACAAATATATATATTCACAAACACACAAATATATATATTCACAAACACACAAATATATACACACACACTTAAATATATACACACACACTTAAATATATACACACACACTTAAATATATACACACACACTTAATATATATTTTTATATAATTATTTACTTAAACACCCACACACACATAAATATATGTATGTATATATAAATATATACACACACATACACACAAATATATACATACACACACACATATTTACACACACACACACACATATTTACACACACACACATATTTACACACACACACACACACATATTTACACATGTGTATATATATGTGACAATTCATAAATAGAAGCAGTAAATAAAATCTTTGCACATAAGTATTCCTTATACAAACTACGTAAAATAAAATTAAACCAAGCAATGAAATATTTGTATTGTGGTTAGTAAGAAAATGTTATTAATTTTCAAGTTATAACAATAATAGGAGATAAAATTTACATAAACAAATAAGCAAAATTAAAATTAAAATTCCTTAATCTTTCAGCTTAGATAAACAAAATGGACTAACAAAATTAGAAGCAATTTTATATTTATGACATTTTAAAATCAGAGAGGAATTCTATTCAATAAAATATATTGTCATATTAATATAAAATAAAACAAAATTTCTTGAAAATTACCTTATGTTTGTTTCGTTGCGTTATCTAGAAAGGGGGAAAAATTAACTTCAAATTGGCAAAATGAATGCTTTATTATTTTTAAAAACGTATTAAAATATGTTTATTAATGAAATAACACTAATAAATCAACAGGAAAATAAAATTACTTGAAGAAAAGTAGAAATAAAATTTTATTATATACTTTAAATTTTAATGTTAATTTTTAATTTCAATAATATACAGGCCGAGTATAAAATAATGCCTCAACTTTGAAGGTCTATAATATCAATGGCAAACAACTAAAAAACATTGGTTGACCAATCAAATGAACCATGGAACCGTGGTTTTGATGTTATACACCTTCAATTTGAGGTACTCTTTTACATTCATACGGAACATATTTTTTAAAAATATTTTATAGAGTTTTTACCATGTTGCATTAATATACTTTTTATTAATATTTGAAGTTTTTGTAAAACACAACTTTTATCTCATTGTGTTTATATGTTAATAGATTAGGTTTTTGGTATTTATAGAAAACGTCAGAAAGCATTTCAGTTTGTTGATATTCTGAGGTATTTAATATTTGAACAGATTCTTAGGTTTTAATTAGGTCTAGAAAATTATCAAGAGTATTCGGTTTCTTGATATTTAGAGGTAAATAACAAAATTGCGCCAGAAATCCCATTTCATATATACTACTATCTTCAGTTCCCATAACGAAGCAGCATTGATCACATAACTCCACACATTACCAGTCCAGTTCCTTTGGCCTGGCAATACTGGAAAGGAATCTGCTACTATTGCAGATTTTATAGCAGCACACTTAATGGAAGCTGTGATATGTAGGCACAGAGCAGCCACAACACTGGCCAGTATATTTGACTGGGTCATATGGGAATTCCTCTCCATCTGGCGCACGATCCATCAATCCTCTTGACTTGTACTCAACCTTTTTCCCGAGTAAATCCTCTGTTGTTGGGGGAGGAGGGGTTGGAGTGGAGTGCCTTCACGTATCCACTGCTCCCAATGTCATCGGACAGTATGGCCAAATTGATCAACATGGTGGGCTATAATGCCGTATGACCACGCTGCATTTTTTTTATCCAGAGTAAAAATCCCCTATCGAATTCCGGTAATCGCGTAAAGTGAGGTCATTGCCTTCAACCGCCATTACCTCTGTGGGCTTTCTTGGTATTGTCTTTTGTTTGTCACATTAAAACATCTTACACTATTCGCTAATGTCAACGACCACTGGTCTGTGATGCAAGCACCTCTGCTGGGTGTTGTATCAAATGCACACACATGGGTTCATGTGCATAACAGTTCTTGCTGTCACTATTAATATAGTTTTATTATGGTAGCATTGTCAAGGCAGTACATCATCAATGCCAAGCCGCGTATATATTTTCGATATGATTGATTAGCTGGTGAAGATATTCAGTGGAGAATAGCGATATGGTCTGACCGTGTGGTCGGTAAAACATGACGGAATTGTTTGTCAGAATATTTCATGGAAATTTCGTATGAATACCTTAAAGCAAAAATTGGTACAGTTGGTATGAACAGAATGTTTGACGAAATGTGTTGTTCGTACAGTTAGACTAAGGAAATGATTATTATAATATGTTCATTGAGCCAGCATGATATGTCACAGTTTATAATATAACTTGGTAAAATATTTCAACATAATATTTCAAAGGTATTTATTTTTAGTATATTAGAGAACCCGTTTTATAGCAGCATAGTTTGTATATATAATTTGATGATTAACAAATATGGTATGGTTGGTCCATATTATAGGTATAGTGGATGTTATGATTTGTCGGTAATTTGGGTTGATATGGTTTCTAGTAGTATTCAGTGTTTTTTTTGTTGACTATGTTTGAGCCATGCTTGAGTAACACGTTACCGTTAAAGGNTGCACGAGATATAGTGGATGGGCACGAGATATAGTGGATGGTATGGCTGGTTGGAATGTTGGATGCGTGTATCACAGAGTTCGGTAATTATTGTGTGGCTGTTAAGTATATTTGCTGTAGTCAAACTATAGAGTTACAGGTGTGGCGTCTGATATTTTACTTGTAAATTGGCTGCTGTATTGCTGAGGTAAACAAGAGTTATAGTGGATGATAGGTTGGTCAGTATGTGTGGTGTCTGTTAGGTTTGGTATGGGTGAGGTCTCAGTTGTAGAGAATGGCATGTTTGAGTGGTATGTTGTCCAGTAGGCCTATATTAATTTGGTGATATTCGCTAATGGTGGTATGCAAGGCGATATATAGAAGAACCACACAAAGAACTGCAAGGATTCGTCTACTGAGAGCTGGCATCTGTTGCCACTAACACTCTTTGCTGCATCGAAGTGTACTCATTTGACAGGTGATTATGATGAGACTGTTGATGCTTAAGATGGAATGAGTGCAGTGCAATAGAGTAGGTTTGTGTATAATTTACACTTGCGAGACTTTCGCATGGAATGGATGAACTTAAAAATAAGCGACAATCACCTATAATTACTGATCACCATACATCTACTGCTACACACACAAATTAAATCCAATATATACTACAAAACAGGAGTTGAATATGACCAAGAATACAGCATTGATGCAAATGAATATGAAGATAATAATAGTGCTGAATATGATGATATTCTCGATATTCTGACACAGCCCTCGGTCACATTTACTGCTACAAGCGACTTGAAGGCCTAAGAAGCTGAGATTATTGGCTACATATTTCCCGAATACCCTAATAAACTTGTTGATATTTGATTGTATTGCAAGAACATGTGGATCACTCACACTTTGTTATGATATCTTCAATCATCGATAAACTGAAGGATCGATGTTATCTAGCATAATGAGATGAACCGCTATCTTCTAAAATTTAAATGGCTAAATAACAATAAATAAATAAAAAATGTAGCATAATTTTTGTCTCCCACAACTTTAAAGGAGGGGAATGAGCACTAACTATTAATGTAAAAATCCCGACAAATAAAATCAATTACGATTTTAAGTACAAAAATGGAGAGAGAATGGATTGCATACAAAACATTAAGTCTGTCGTCACGTACAAATTTGGAAACTTTTGGCGAACGAATATTATTTCTATGCATGTGGGTGGTATGGGTGGGGACAAACCAAAGGATCGATCAATGGAAAGATTGCGAAAGATCGATGGAAACAGCACTGCCAAAGATCGATGGAAACAACATTGCCAAAGATCGATGGAAACATTGGCATTGATAGTGAAGACGAGCGCAGAATACAAGAATATCACTGGATTTAAATGCCTAGCAGTATTGGTATTTATATTATAACAAAATATACTTATACTGTTGGTAGATGCGGATACATACCATGATTTTAACATACTTTTTATAGGTTGTTGATACACTAAAAAGGCTTGGTTCGTTCACATGTGCCAACATAAAAATTAATATAGTAACATATTGATGTCTAAAAAAGCGTTGAGACAACGAATTATGAGCATATTCTGACATTGAGAAATAATTAGACTTCAAGAGAGAGAAGACTGGAATGTAGTAACATGAGATTTTTTGCATGTTTCCGCAATACTCTCTGGTTAATTTGGCACCATATAAAATAAATCAATTTTCTTATTAAAAAGAGACTTTATAAAATCGGATAACTGTATATTTTCGATTTGACGTATCCCATGCATATAAAACCAATGTGACTACAAGAAATAGACTTTCAGGTATGTTCGAAAAACCAGAGTCGTCGGCTTCCGAGCACACTGTGTCGAGTGGAAGATAGTCAACCACAGCCAGTCACACAGCTGCCACTTAAAATACATTGTGCCGGAACGAACATTGCCATACTACTGTTATTATATATTATAAATTAACGACGGTTGTTATAGCAACAAAATAAACGTAACAGAGGATTTTAGCTTATTTTTCCTCTGATGTCATTAATACCACATACAGAACACAAATACACTTAAAAATCAACCAGATGCGGTAAAAAAAATTGTTAATTACCGCATTTAAACATACAATAAACAAGATACGAAAATTATTTTACCATTATAAACTAATGTATATATCAAAATTCACTTACCTTCAACACTGTAAAGGAAATTACAAATAAGCTAACATTCACATACAAATCTAGAAGTAACAATAACATGCATAGAACACAGATATAATCATTTATATAAATGCGTTGCTACGTATTTATTTTATTTAAGAACACGACAAAATTGTATTTAAAAAGCGGGACAAGTTTCACTGATCGTATTCGCTAAAACGAAGAAAATCTTACATTGCTTTATAACATAATTAAACCATAAATATTTACAATATAACTATAATTTGAAGCCAACTGGTGCCGTGTAATGCTAGGCTCGAGACAGTTACGACGCGATAACAAACATTCGCGTTAAAACGCCCACCTACCTGGCGCTAGAACTGCGTTGCGTTGTGTTTAAAGGACAAGTTTCTCCACAAAGCTATTAAACGTGCGTCTATGAAAGAACACTTCATACGAGGGACGTTGAATGCTTTGAAGGAGTCACGTAAATTAGAAACACCATTTCAAAGTCTTCCAAAATGGCTACAAACTGCTTTTTCGCTTTCGCGCTTCTCGGCCTCGATCGCGGAAAACAGACCCAGGTAGGCGGGCGCCTTAATGAGAACACCAGTTTTTACCACCTCGTGACCAACATTTAAAAATATCATTTATGGTTTCATGCCACTACGGCTATTAATGTTTCCGTAATTGTTTTATTATTTCGACGATTTATTGAAATTACATCTGATACTCTGAGGGTGAAAATATGGTTGTAATTACACATGGGCATAAAAATACGTAGCTGCCCGTCACGTCACAAAAGTCTGATTCTGATAGTCTGGAAAATTACTTCATTCGCGTCGTGCCCATCGCGCTATTGTGATTATACCGTCATACCGTCTCGTGCAACAGGCCTTGAAGATTGTACAAAACAGAGTGCTTCTTAAAGCCGATACCACACGATACCGTACTAGGTCTTGAAACTTATACATGGCCGGGTGCACGAGCCGGTAACATCTTATTACACCACAGCGGTTAGCTTACCAACACTCGTCATGTGTACACATAGGCGTATCATTCGTAGTAAATAAAAACCCCACTCGTACAACTGTTGCCTGCCGGTAACTTGTTTGCGAATATTCAATAACTAGCACATTAATATTGCTTTATTACCGTTGGGCGTTAAAACATTTTAATGCTCTCTGATGTGCTATCAGAATTTTGAAATTGTAACGTGACGACATAAGGGTATTTTTTTATTGAAGAATTCCCGTAATTGTAAACGTTTGGCATTATAATTACTTTTTAACTTAAATTTTTAATGCGTAGTCAACAGTAAAAAAAAAGTATGTGCGATGGAGTTTGGAACTCTCCTCTAATATTACCGCATGTTTCATTTAACCAAGATGTTACCTATGAGCCACCAATTCACACTTATTGTGTTTCTTAACCGTCGCTGGTATTGCAGCATTTAAAAATAAAACCCGCCCATGAATGTTTAATTGTCTGGGTAATTTTTTAAATCTTGGCAGGCTCCCAACAGTAAAAGGCTTTAGTTGTCAATATAATTTTTCTTAATTGTACTTTCAAACCAATTTGAGCGATATTAAACTTCACGGACGTATAGAAAAAATTGTGTATTTTTAGTTTATTCAACGCATTGCAAATAGCAGCCATAGGACTGCCCTACGCCTTGAAACTGCAATACAATCGGCCATGCGCGATACCAGTTTATTATCTGCCACGAAATTAAGGATATCAAACCTCGAATGAAAGTTGGTCGCACAGAGCGGGAAATCCTAGGCACTTAACAGACCTCTCACAAGCGTTTACGGAATAAATTCCAAAGGTCTTATAGAAGCTTCTGGGCCGGAAATACGTCTGAAATAAAAAAACAAGCAGCGTGGTTTTACTGAGAAAAAGAATATTTTGTCCTACCGTGGTCGGCGTCTCTGCTACCGTTGACGTGCCATGGCGTGGCAGCGAGTTGATAGTCACCTGAACAATTGGGCCGGACCGATTGAAGTCGATTTCGCTCAGCAAGTGGAATCTTCCCCGAGAACCGCACATTGTTACTCAACCATACGCAACACGAAAACCGACTTCACGTCGAGGCGTTCTTCGCTGCCTTCGCACGTCAGTCTATGACGTCATCAGGTTGCCGTGTTGCCAGGTTGCTCAGCGACTGCAGCGCTACCAGAAAATTATAGAGGCGTAGAGTGCGCAACCGTGCGTTAAACAATTATTAAATGGTCGGCAAGAAAAATATATTTTGTACCACTTCTTCTTGCACTCTGCTTTGGAAAGATTGAAAATTTTTTTTTTAAGTATATGGCAGCGGCTTGTGTTTAAGCGAAAGTAAGGTTAACTTTACTAAAGGTTTGGAAGATCAATGTTAAAAGTTTGGCAACAGAAAATTTTCGCCATTAGGTAAGCGCTAGTGTCGCATGCGTACGGGATTTTCTCTATTTTCTACGTTAAGAAACATGATAGTTGTAATAATCTTAAATCAAATTTAAAACAACTTCGTAACTAAAATAAATTTTTCTCTTTTATTATTCAAGTAGTTAAAAATATAAATTAAAAGTTATCTTTTGAATCACTGCGCATCTAGCGGAGGAAATGTTCCCTATGCCGAACTCTCCCATAATAAATATAGTTTTTTTCCTGACCTGAGTATAGTAAAACTTAGCCAATTTCTGTTCTTCGGTATCCGCCGTCGTTGAAGGTTCGGATGTTTAGGCTGGGGTTTCTGAGTTTGGCGTCGTTTTTGAGTTGTGTCGTTTAGAATGTTCACGAGTTTTCGTAGATTCGTTTTTGTGTTTTCGATTTTGAGACTTTCACTGAAGTATTGTTCGTTTTAATAGTCGTTTTTGGCAGTGGGCGTATTTCTTGTCGGCCGTTATAATTCCTAAAAAAAAAAAAAAAAAAAAATATCCAAAGTTTAAGGGGAACAAAAGTCAGCAATACAGAAGTAAAGTTAAGAACATATAAATAAATGTGGTGTTGCGAGTAGTATTATTGTCCCTCGACTAGTTGATTTGGGTTACATTCTCGGCACCCATGGACGCACAGGACTCAAAACCTAGTGAGTCTTTTAACCTAGGAAATAGAGATCATGTGGTACACGGGCGACAGTTGCCCTTACCTAGTGACGTATATTTTCGGTAGCCAAACTTTTACCGTTGATATTCTCAACGTGTGGTAGAAGTAACCCCGGTAGCGGCCACAATGAGGTGGCGACGGGCAGCTTGACGAGTCGGGACTTTTGGTTCTGCATTACGGGGAAGGAGGTAATAGGGACTCGTTGAAGGAACTCCTTCGATCCGCACTTCACATACTGATTTTGGATGCTCTGGCTGATGCTTAGGTAATTTTCTTAACATACCTAAATTAACACACTTGTACGGAAGTATTTGGGTTTTGTTTTCTGCTTTAGATACTAATAAGCACTTATATACTTTCAGTTTCCGTTCGATTGTGATTTTGGAGCAAGGAAACAAGTTATGGTTTTCTGAGAAATCGATTTTGTTTGCAGATATGTGATACGATGTAGAGAAAGCAAGAAATTTGAGTAAGGTCTGCGGAAATAAAACCGGTAAATTAAAGATCACTGTTTTTTTTTCTTGCTTGCAGAAACTCTGAGGCACGAGATCTGTTTTTCATCGATTTTTGCAACACATTTAAGGGGGTTGGGATTTCCAGTTTATAATGAGGTCCAACACCAGTTAGGTAACGCCCTGGTGCTCAGATTCCGAATTTTACAGTACTTACATTGTAAAAATTAAAAAAATTGTAATTTTGCTTAGAATTTTTTTGTAATCTTAAAAGTGTTTGTAACAGTACAAAAATTTCTCTTGTAAAATAACTCGTTTGTAAAACTACAAGAGCCGTGTTTGTAATAGACCTCTCTTAATTTTGTTTTATTCCCTTATCAAAGCGCTCAAGTAAACTGACAGATACTTAAGAACGTAAATCCGTACTTAGCGGTATGTGCAGAAACTAGAAGTGATGTAAAGTGTAGTTGCGTGCAAAAAAAAAAGTAATGTATTGCAAGTTTGAATAACGTAAAACACTTAAATAAATTCAAATAATCATAATAAAACGAGGATAATTTTTTTTAATCACGTGACTCTTTTACACATAAACTTTTAGTGGTAGTGCTCGATATCCACACAAAACTCTTAAAATTAAATAAATTCATTTCTTAACCGACTGACTTTACTAATATTCTGTAGGTCTCTAACTATCGTCAGTTCCCTGTTCGCCTTCGCCATGCATACAAATGTTTTTTCTGGTTTGCAGAATGCTGTAGATTCGTCACAGAATGATTTTCATATTAAACAAATGTTGAAAATATAAAGTTCTACGCTAGTTAACAGAGTTTATTGCCCGCCCGCTATTTTGTATTTATAATTTTTTTTCCATATCTTCTATTTAACAATGTTTATCCAAAAACTTTCGAATGACACAGCATAAATAATAGCTTCTCAAGCTTTATAAAACTATTATGAATTCACTGAATTTATTAGTATTTTACAAGTGGGTATTTTAAAAGTGCTCCCATATTTTTACATTTTAAAAATTATTGGTGTAGAAGGGCTTCTGTGGGCAGAACATTTGCTGTAAAATAATCGCTGCTATATGGAAAAATGGCATTTGACGTTCTGACACTGTGAGGGGAACATCGATTTGGAAGCGTTCTCTCGTCATACCACGAATATGAGTTGTGAATTAGAAGGTCTGACATTGACCTCGACAATCATGGCGCCACGACCTGCATAATCACCCCAAAATTGTTGTCAGTGCTGATTCTGCGGTAGAGTTTTCACCTTCGACACTAATGCCAACCAACTTTCCGAATACCCACATAGCATGACCAAGCTCAAACTTAAGCTTACGTCAGGAATACAGTACTGTAAATTGAGCAATACTAATAACATATTTAAAAGTAGCAACAGGCTCATTAATAGCAAACTGCTTCCAACATATAATAATGTCTCTTGAATCTATTTGACTGAGATAATTAACACTAGTCACAGTACTGTTGTGTGGATGGCTGACATGTATTTTCCAAAGCCAGAATATATTTTTCAGGGAGTTAAATCCCAGTCAGAAATAAAAATAAAACTATCCCTAATAAAACGACGTATGCTGAAAACAATTTCAGCGGAATAAAAGTTACAGTGGGCTTTGCGTGCAAATAATTGTTTAAAATGTTAGCCACCATCTTGTTTGTCTCACCACTAAGGGAACGCGGTAAGATAGGTGAAACAAATTTGGTACAAGTTTTTCCGCTTTTTATTTTGTTGTATGTTCGTATGTTTTAATATTTGTTCTGGCCCAGGCTTGTTTCATATCAGTAACCTAACCTACGTCAATAACGAGAGGTTAAATACCTGCTGTACCGTTTTCCTCCCCACAGTTAAACACAGTTAAGACCTAATATTAATGTATGATGTGCATATTGAGCTATATCAAACTCGCATTTAATAACCTGTGAAATAATTACCAATCGCACCATTATCAATACAGACAAAGTTAAATCATAAAACAAACCTAAATACGGGTGGAAATTGTAATTGTATAAGTTACCCTTTTTCAAATACAATAGCATTGTTAGGAAGTTGAAAAATGTAATGTAAACCAACCATTTGTCAGTTGAAACAGAGAAGCCACTGTTTGTATGTAGTGGAAGGATGCGATATAGGCAACTGAAAGTATAACTTTGACAGGGCTTCGGGAAAATGTGAAGCAACCATGAATGGACTATAGGTAGAACGCATAGAAACATCACCATAACATCAAAATAAATGTAATTCACAATCTACACGCGTTAACGCGATAAATCGGTGGGTTGTGGTTTTATAACACAGATATTACACCTTTGAAAACGTGGCTTAAAATAGCTTCACTAACTCAGAAAGAAATCTAAGGGGCAAGAAGACGTTTCAAAGTCGATATTCAGGATTATCCACTGTTGACAGCAAGGTGTATAGAGCTACTGATGGCATTTTCTACATTCTATTTAAAAAAAAACTGGATAAAATGTTTGGCAATATTTAAATTATTTTCGCACTGATATATTCTTTTTGTTAATAATATAAGAGAAGCGCACTAGTCACTAACAACCAATAACGCTCGCCTAAACTCGCCCTGTTCAGACGGTGAGCTACGAACACCGTACACAAAACCAAACAGGTGGCCCATCCCATATTTGTCGGAATACGTGTGCAATATCACGTAAGAAGGCATTGTTTTCGACAGCCGAATGTTGGGTCGACATTAGTTTTGTCGAGATGCAGGCAACCGGACTTCGGATACTGTGTGCAAAAATCGCATCCGAATAAACATCATGTTCAAACTCACTTAAAAATTCGATAACCTGCCATTGTAGCAGCAGTAACCGATCTAGCTGCTGACCGCATCGCGTTACTCTGATTGGTTCCACACCTCTGTTATTTGCATACGCACGCCTGTGTAAAAGGAGTAAAGCAGCGAGTAACGCATAGCACAGTTTCTGCTTTCCTCAGAATATCAAACTAACTAGATGGAACTGCACCAACCAATAATCAATTCAAGGATATACCAAGTGCCACTAGCCGAGATATCATTTAGCCCACAGCAGTCCCGATAAATTATAATTAAAATAATTATTTAAAGTTGCTAGAGAGTGGCTAGCCTCTCTCACTGGTGCCCATTTTAGTATGTATATTTGAGAGGCAAGTTTTTGGTTGAGTATAAGTTGAAAAATAAAAAAAAAAAGTGATTTTGCTCGTCAGTGTACATGCGCCCTCTCACAGCGCCCCGACGTGGGTTTTCCCTGCGTGGGCCTCCCACCAAGCCAGCACGTCACTTCCCCCATCTGACCGTCGCGTTCCGCTCCCGGGCGACGGTTGACGGCTGCCGCGAGTTACAGGCAGCGGGGGAGCGACTGTCGAGCAGTGTGCGATCACCTTGAAATTTCAAGTCGCTGGAAGTCGGCGTCTTCCAAGTCTCGGGTGCCCTTCGCCGTAACACGTTACCGTTAAAGGCTGTTCACGGTAAGCTGAGCACTTTCGAAATCCACCTACGTAAATAATTCGCAGCNGTAACACGTTACCGTTAAAGGCTGTTCACGGTAAGCTGAGCACTTTCGAAATCCACCTACGTAAATAATTCGCAGCGTATAAATAGTTGGAGACTGTTTACGGTTAAGATAGCGCTTTTGAAACAAACATTTGTAAAATATCACTGCCCCTACCTGCATATATCTTTATGGGCACACTAGCTGACATGCGCCCAGTTAGGTTGGCAACAACGCAGGGAAAGTAGTTCAATTTCTTAACTTTTAATTAAGAGTATTAGGTAAACACATGTGAATACTGGTATGATTCCATTTTATATGTGTATTTTTATATGCTGTAAGAGCAAGAATTATGAAATTCGTAAAATATTTACTTTTCTAATAATTTCGCAGTGACATTTGATCGACGCGTTAATAACGTGACGAGGTCCATGGCCGTGTCAAATTTGCATACGGCGGAAGGATACAAAACAATGAGAGAAGTAGATCCTAAGTAGGGCTTTCAAAAGTGCTCTCTTTACCGTGAACAGACTGTACAATCGTGTCACAATACGCACTTGCTTGNCCTAAGTAGGGCTTTCAAAAGTGCTCTCTTTACCGTGAACAGACTGTACAATCGTGTCACAATACGCACTTGCTTGTGGGCTCCCAGTTAAGTTGGCAGCGAATTACGGTAAATAAATACCACGCCCTGACACTGCATTGAGAGCGTAACGTTTAAACTTACGGCTACTGAAGTCAGNGTAACGTTTAAACTTACGGCTACTGAAGTCAGTGTTTCTCGTTTTATTCTCGCAAGAGCACGGAGATGCATACTACGTACTTTCCTTAAAAAATTCCTCGGTTTCCTTTGAATGATGAATGAATAAGTTTAACGGTCGAAGGCAATACCAATCGTGCATACCGTGGAAGGATACGAAATGAGGAGAAAACATTATCCTAAGTATATCTTTCAATAGTAGATACACTGACGTACTTTATGGTATAGGCTGTTCACGGTAAACTGAGCACATTTGAAAGCACTTCTTAAGATCTATTTTTATACGTACTTATATTCTTCTGCCATATGTACAATTACCACTGACATAGACCTAATCANCTTCTTAAGATCTATTTTTATACGTACTTATATTCTTCTGCCATATGTACAATTACCACTGACATAGACCTAATCACTTAATTTGTGCATCGGTCAATGGCAACTGTAAAATTATTGTAAAATAAAATATTTAAAAACAGTTTTTATTATTACATTTATAAGCAGTAAAAACCGCAAATAAAACACTGTTTTAGTTTTCACAAATATTTTCTTAACCCTTTTAATTCAACGTCAAGGAATGGAACTACTTTCCCTCCGATGTTACCAACTTAACTGGGCACGCTGGGCAGGGGTTTTTTTCAAAGGCTGATTTAAAAAATGCTCATTTTACCGTGAACAGCATTTAGAAACGTATCCAGGTTTTCTTAGGAGAAAGTCAGGTTGTGTCGATGGTCCTTGTTGGATGGGTTGGGGAGGGGGGCGCTTTTTCTTCTGCACCGGAGAAGAAATAGTGAAACCTCGAACATTTTCAGGGTATATACTCTTCTATGCACAAATGTCAGTAAGTCTTTCCTGTGTGGAAATTTATTCAAGTAATACAGAATAAATATGTAAACGTTAAAAATNGCACAAATGTCAGTAAGTCTTTCCTGTGTGGAAATTTATTCAAGTAATACAGAATAAATATGTAAACGTTAAAAAAATATATTCCTTAAATATGAATGCTTGCCCTTGTCTGACTGAAATTCTAGCTACGCCCATGGATGTCAGCTGCTATCCAAACGATGTAATCTTTCATTGTACTACCTCCATGGTAATTACAAAGCGGTATTAGTTTACTAACTAAAACTCTTCACAAAGGCATGCAATGGAAAAACAAAAATTATATTTTAAAATTTTTAAATAAAAATAACCTAGACCGGATGGAAGTATAAAAGGGAGCTTAATGATGTGACACGAGGGAGCTTAATGATGTGTCACGAGGGAGATTAATGATGTGACACGAGGGAGATTAATGATGTGACACGAGGGAGATTAATGATGTGACACGAGGGAGATTAATGATGTATCACAAGAGAAGGCCGCTTCAGCTGACAATTCACGAACAGTACAGCAGTTGTTAGCCAAAAACGTTTATCCCGCAACTTTTTTCCTCATTGTTAGTCTTTCTTACCTTCTAACGAAAGTGTTGTTATTGGTTGTTCGTGGTAAACTGAGCACTTGTGAATGTCATGCTTAGCATTCTTCCACTATTTGTAAAATTATTATTGTCGCGGGCCTGATCTCTTCATTTATGCGTCGGTCAAGTGAAGTTGTGAAATTATTGGAAAAGTAAGCTCTTACACTTATACGCATAAATACTTAAAGGCAAGAAATAATTTTAGTATTCGCAAATCTTTACCAAATACTTGTAATTAGACGTTAAGGCATGGACTGCTTTTCCTCTGTGCTTACCAACTTGACAGGGTGCGCGCGAGGTAGTGTGGCTGTTCAAATATAATTGCAGGTAAGGGCAGTAACATTTTTCAGACGCTGATTTTAAATAAATGCTTGATTAAACGTGAGTGAGTAAAAGAGATTTAGGGCGACTCTTGACTTCATTAATCGCGAACAGCATATACATTTGGGGAGCTTCCGAACCGCACTTTACAAAACCTTTCGACACGTGCCTGTAATTATTGGATGTGCGTCACGTGGTTACACAAGGAAGGCTAGAGAAGACAGCGTCATCCGGTAAGATGGGGCTTCGTGAAACACGACCACCGCCTCGGTTCTCAGACGGCCGTGCCACGACGTTTGTCTTCTCCTCTAGCTAGCGTAACGCCTTAGCTGCCGGGGTTTCCTACGACCGTACACTCCAAGAAATTATTCGTCAATTTACCACACCAGTGTAGACGCTTAGTGAGAAGGCAGGAATGGTAATGCGTTTCCCTATGCATTCATTGTAGCGTTCTTCTCTTGCTCAGGAGACAGTCAAATGCGTTGGGCAGTTCCCAGATTTTTATATTAGCGACGCTAAACATTCCTATATCTGCAGCTTTATGTGTGGTATTATGACCATTCAGTGCAGAGGTTGAAAACTTACATTACAGGCATGGTAGTTTAACAGAAAAATTTTTACAGTGTAGTTAGTAACAAAGCGAAAAACTAACCTTGATTTCCTTCTGCGAGGAATGGTGACTGAATGTCTGAAGTATACCTTAACATTTTAAAATTTCCGGTGCCCAAGCTATAAATTGCACACGAGTGCGAAGCAGACACGACATTTATTACAATGTATCTGTTATTCTGGTTGACTGGTACTGGCATATTAAGCTGCAAACGGCAGTATAACACTTTCGGAATAGAATGTCATTGCGACATACCATGTTACCATTTCCTGTACTAGGTTTGTATTTTTGTAATGGAAACGCCGAGTCCTGCCACTTTTTGTGACCGAGGTTGTACGATCTTTTTTCAGTTCGCGAAGTTCCGAACTCAATCCCGGAGAAGCCTAGAATGTGTGTGCCTTTCTTAAGATGTACGTTGAGCCAAGTACCTTACCCTAATACGGGAGACTCTGTAGACAATTGTAAACCATTTCATAGTAGCGAATCTTGCGTTGCTTAATCGAATATGCATCTGCTTTCAGCATTTTCCTTTCATTTTCAAACTAGGAAGAAATGTCTGCAATATTAACACCACATATTTTAGAATGGAACAGGTGAATCCACAGTTGATGACAGTGAGGAGTCATAATTTCATCCATGTTTTCACAAAGTTAAAACTAGAATGCGCTGATTTCCAGGCTTCGCCTTACTGAATAGTGCGTCCGGTATTGTGATGTAAAATATTTTATTTGGCTCAGTCTGCGAGCAAACTACCTTCCTCTTCATTACGTTTAGCTTCTCTCCCTTACGATGCTGGTGTAAGTAACGATGTTTGTAAGCAAAATGTGTTAAAGAAACAAATATGCTACTCGTTTGCGACACGCGATCGACGTGGGCGAAGATATTAACGTTCTACGGTAAACTACACTCTAAACTTGAAACAGTGAGAATTGATCCAAATTAGTGAAAACAGTAAGCATTGAGCAACTGATGATCAGTGCCAGATAGCTGATTATTATAGCGACTGAATTTCGCTGATATTTTTGTGATTCCCAATCAATGTCAAGAATTCGCTTGCTATAAATCACTAACAAATAGCTAAAAATCAATAAAATAATTTCTAAAAAATCGAAGAATATATAACGTTGCACTACCGCACCCATTGCTCATCCCACAAACCTCACCTCACTCCCTCAACACCACAGCAAATTGCAATTATTATAAAAAGTCGCTAACAATCCAAAAATAATTCTAAAATATCGAAGAATATATGACGTTACACCATGCTATCTCTTGCTCTTCCCCTCTCCACTTACACCATATAGCAATTATAAAATCAGGAACAAATTAAAAAATCTATAAATCGAATAACATATAACTCTTACCTCACCCACTCACCCCTCCATACTCTCTCATCCCTTCTTTCAAGCAATATTATAAAAAATCGAGAAAAAAATTTGAAAAATTGATTTGAAAAATTTAATCTAATTTAACGTTGACCTCACACACACCCCACAATCCTGACCTCGCCACAGAATTATTATAAAATTGCAGAAAAAAAATCTTTAAATCGAGGAACATATAATGTTGCCACCTCCCCCCCCCTTTTTTTTTTCAACCCAAGAGCCATTTAAAACCTGCGCACTAACAATCAAACTTTAACCCTACTTTTAAACATTCCAATCATTTAAAAAAAACCTGCGCAAATAATTAATTCTAAAAATCAAGGATTTAACATTGATGACCCCGTCATCCATGTTGGTTGTTGATGAACTTGACATTGACCTCAATAAACTTGAAAACTAAAAATCGATTAAAAATAGTAAAAATCGAAAGAAACCAATATTACATCACTGACTCCGACACCCATATTAGAATATTGGAATATTGGATGCTAGTTGCCTTGACCTTGACCCCATTGACATTGAACTCCAAAAATCAAGAAAAATTCTTGAAAGATATAAAAAAAATATAGTACTTGTCGAGTAAAAAATACATAGGTACCTAGTACAACAAACCAAGTTGGATATGTTAATGTGTGACACAGAGGGTTCGACTCTCGTCAAGATGTCAGAGCACAGCCACTCCCTAATATGACAATCAACAGCTGACTGAACCGCGACATATATATTTCATTTTTTATATAGCCGATAAATCTCCTGACACACAAAGCTAATTGTTGACCTTACATAACGCACATACCTATCACCACCATCCATGCCCCAGGCCGTAATATGTCTCGTCGCTCCACTTCCCTCGCCTCTTACTTAGTAGACTTCGTACAACATTTGGCTCGTGTCACCTCCACGATAAAAAAACCGAAGTCCTTTCCAAAGTGGCAGCATGTGTATCTACTTGTCCTAACTATTGTTCTATATACAAATACTTACTATCACGTTTCATAAGTGAGATTAAAACATTTTTATGCCCCCTTTCAACCATACATTTTATATTGAAGAATATAACTTTTTTTTTCGAGGATATGTGCAACTGTTTTGGTAGTATATAAAATTTATTGAATATAAAATGCATGTGAATAAAAATGGATGTGAATAAAAAGCATGTTTTATTAAATGTTTACCGAAGGTGCCAGAAAAAAATTCCATTTAAAAGACACAGAATTTAAATAAATTTAATTTTTAAAGTATTGAATAAAGTTATATTGTAAAATTTGTAGATATATAAAATGAAATGAAAAATAATAGTTTTTCAAATGGGATATCTCGAAGACTTTTAATAAATAATAGCGATTTGATAAAATATATAGTTCGATAAAGTCCTGCATTTTATATGTAGGTATGCCGATGATTGGAAAAATAACTTTTTAAATAGGATGATAATTAGAGATTTTCGAAATGGAGTTGGTATAAAACCAATATCAGTTACAACTCACCTGACGGCTAAATCGACGGAATGAAGGTAAACCGACGGCTTGCCTTACTGCAACGAGCCAAGTTTGATAAAAAAATATGGGAAAACTCTGAGAAAACCCACATAATCGTTCACCCCAGAAGAAAACACGCAGGTACAAACACATATGTATGTATAACACACGTATATACACAAAAGTGTTTAAAATTAATTTAAAATTATTCTATATTTATATACGCCTAAAAGCATATTAAAATAACGTCCACCGAAATCTATCAATTCAATTAACATTATTTTGATTTTTCATCAGTTTATAAGAGTAAATAGAGAAAGTTCACGATTAGTTCCATCGAACAAAAAAATTTAAAATGCTTTGTCCGAGTAAGGTGATGAGCAAAGGGTAAAATTAAATGTCTGTGTTTGAAGACAGGAGTTATCTCTGAATAGATAGATTTGCCTGCCAGTTGAGTAAAACGCATTCCAAAGTAAAACATTGGCACGTGCAATGCGCTGCCGTAAGAATCGTTGAGTGAAGCATGTTTTTTGTACGCACCAGCATTCCGATACATTAGCAAATATAACCGAATATTCAGCGCAAACAGTGAAGCATTAAAAAAATATATATATAAAAAAAACAAGGGAACCATCGTACTAAGTGATTTGGCTGTTTAAATTAACAATAGCTAGGTCTTAAAAAAAAAAACATTTACGTTTCGGCATTTTAAAATGTAATGTATAATGTGTAAGACAGTAATAGTAAATTTCTGTAACATTTACAAAAGAACTTGTCTATCAGCTTAAATTTCACAGGTAAATGCCGTCCTTATATGCATCACTTTTGAATACAGGTAACTAGCGAACAGGCCCGCTTCGCCCGGTAACAATTTAGTTTTTACTGCGATACTTTGAAAGACCAAAATGGTTACTGTGGGTCATCCTTAAAAGATAAACATAGGCTATTGTGGACTTTTCGGTAGACCTATCTGGGAGCTACAATTCTGTAGTACATTAATTTGATATATCTCCTATGATTTTGTCAGCACAAGACATGTAAGCGCCCTAAAAGCGGTTTTTTTACGACTTGATTACAAACGGTTTTGAATTTCTCTACTATCCTTACATTAAATATAAATGAACTATTCAACAAAATCTTTCTCAAGAAATGCTCTCAATTATGTTGAAAACCGCATCAACATCCATCAAGTACACTGAAGAGCCAAAAAAAAAAAACTGGTAAAGGGGTGCGTATGCAAATAACAGAGGTATGGAACCAATCAGAGTAACGCGATGCGATCCGCAGCTAGATCGGTTACTGCTGCTACAATGGGAGGTTATCAGGATTTAAGTGAGTTTGAACGTGGTGTTATAGTCGGCGCACGAGAGATGGAACATAGCATCTCCGAGGTAGCGATAACAAACGGGACAAACGACGACTGACGAGAATCATTAAACGTGACAGACGTGCAACCCTTTCTCAAATTGGCGCAGACTTCAATGCTTCCTGCATACCTTCAGACATTAGTCGAGTCCATGCCACGTCGTCTTGCGGCAATTTTGCGTGCTCGCGGGGGGCCCTACGCGATATTAGGCAGGTGTACCAGTCTTTTTTGGCTCTTCAGTGTAGTTTAGAAGTACTAAGCGAATACACAGACAGATGCGGATAAGCGACTTTGTTTTACACTATTTAGAGATAAGAAACTTTTTCAGGCTTTTTACTTTACTTGACTAATGTGGAATCGTTTACTTACTGCGTTATTTATTTACACCGGGTGTGATATTGGGCTGAACAAGGATCACATAGCATGTATGAAATAGAGGTTACCATAATGCAGGTTTACATGGTGTAAATTGGGTGTGCTGGTAAACATTAATTAAATAAAATACTCATTGAAAATTTTACTGAAGAATGTTAAAACTTGTATTCCGCACTTTTCGCCGATTACTTTAATCCCAGTGCATACTCAAAAACTAAAGAATATGTAAAAATACATACATCAAAATTTGGTTTAATAAAATGACTGATTATTATCGTCACCGCAAAGTAAAAATGATTCATTAAATTCCCATACCTGCAATGGAAGCTTGTAATCAATATGTAGTATGGAGAAATTGATCATGCATCAGTATGCAAAAATTAATTGTACTATAACATTGGGAACTTCAATACGCACATGACCATAAAATGTGGGAAATCTGTCTTGAATGTACAGGTTGGAGTGGGAGGGGGGGCAGATATTTACAGTTCATGCTTTCTAAGCACACGTATACTTTAATGCAAAATTTTTGTGTAATTTCGCTGAGAATTTCTTTGTAAATTTACAAACATTTTAAAAAATACTTTGGTTTCCTTTGTAAAATATCCTTTTTTGCCATTTTAAAAAAGCCGTATTTGTAATAAATGTAGAAAAATGTTTTTATTGTCCAGGAATCACTTTCAATCACCAAGTAAAAATGATAAATTATTACATTGTGTGACAAATATTTAACTTAAAACGAGTAAATACGTTTACGAATTACGTGGTGTTAAATAACAATAATTGAATTTGGGCTGTGAGGGAGAGGAAATTATTCCATATAACGTAATTTAAAGATTGGAAAACAGAACTGCATTTTACTTCACTTTCTTAGAACCGACAGGCTTGACCATGCGGCTACGTGTATTTTTCCTGCCCAATGTTTTATTTTTTTGTAACCAACCGAAATGTCTGTAGTGATATTATGTAGATATTTTATAGCTACTTATAATTTTTTCTAGATGCACGTTCAGAAAAGAATATAGTCTGCCACTATAAAGCGGCAACTGTGCAAATATGCAGTGCGCCTGCAAAAATGTATTGTCATTATGAACTGCAGCAACTTCGTAAATCCCTTACCTCAGTTCTTTCCAAGGCGTGAGTTAATGATATTGTTATGTCGTCACTTATAGGACATTAAAATAAATATATTCAAATTAAGAAAAATTTGTTGTGTGGTTAAACGCGGAGCGTTGTAATGCAAAGAACGCGAGCTCAAGTTTCTGTTCTGGTAACAAATACTTTTATTTTTCGTGAGTTATATTTAAAATGTTCATTTTTGCCCTTTCTATTTTACTTATCCATCACAGCAGTTTTCTAGCACAAAAAATTTAACACTTCTCAATAACGTTAGTTTGAAAACATGCTTGTAATTTATAAAATTACAACTGTGCGTGTTACAGATTTTTCAAGAAACTTTTTGCAGTTAAACAAAAAAATTTTTGTCAACATCTTTTTTTTTTTTTTTTGAAAAAGTACAAGAAATGTTAAAATTAAGGATAATGCAAAATAGCAAGAATTTCTTAAGAGGGAGAGATGGGCGCCACCTCGAATATATATATAGTTTCCCATACTTATGTGTGACATTAATTTTTGTGAAAGTAACGAGGTCAAGGCAATCAACATTGTTGAATTGTATTTTAGCGACGATCATCATTGGAATTCTTGTACTACTTTCGTTTATGTAATGTTTCTCAGAAGGTAGTCAACAATGTATTCCTATGCATTAAGAATGAAAAATATATATATAAAACGTATTGATATTACCGTTACTCAGCCATCTGAGTGCAATAGTATGCCTTGTGTCGAATAATAAGTTTCAAAAAAGAATNATAACACCTTCAGGACCGCGCATGTCTGACGGCATCTCCGCGGATATGCTTCGTCGCTCAGCCCCTAGCGCTGGGGTGGAGCAGAGACGTTCTCTACTGGTTCCTTAACATCAGAGTCCCTAGAGTCGAAGAAGGTGAAACGAAGCATGGAACGCAACGGCGGGTGTAAATGGCGGGAGATCCCTGAGAAAACCCGCGGTTGGCGACATCGTCCGGCCGGCATGATTCCCACGTGCGAAATTCCGGAATCGAATGCGGCTCGCCTTGGTGGGAGGCGAGAGGTCTATCTGCTGCTCCACCGCGGCCCCTGCCCCCTAGCGCTTCCTGTCGTGT
>NQII01004271.1:0-43062 GCA_002778355.1 Clitarchus hookeri
CCAGTCGAAGATGCAATACGCTTTATTCATATCCAACCTTATCAATAATGTCACATCCAAAGCAGGCAGTGGTCATCAGTGGACTCATACATTATCAAATCGGCAATGTGAGCAATAGCTTCGCTCAAAGAATAACCAGGATAAAATCACACACACCACCCATACAAGTGTACAGTTATCAAAAACTCTATCGACAAAACACTTAATTTATTATGGCCCACTACAAAACATATGGTAACATAAATCTTTAAGCCTTGCGTCATCTTCCAGCACAATCTCACAACCTCTTTGACCACCACAACCACGATCATAACATGTTCTCAACCGTTACCTGCAACTAGTCTCAAGTTATTGCCTTCATACCAACTGAAACAGATCACACAACAATCTTTCCCAGAGTTCAGTATTTCGTAAGAAAGAAGATATGCTTCTATCACAACACAAGTTGGCACTATCCGACCATTCAAACATCAATCCTCTCTGTTTACCGTCATGAAAAGCCCGTGGCAAGAGCTTGAACCCGGCTACAACCAACTTCATCACACCAATACTTCTACGCAAATTCCGCTGAACAAAAAAGTACTGCCTGCGAACCAAGACAAAACTAAATACATATTTAGGACACGATAATGGGAATATTAATTGCTTATAAATACTTTTAGCCTAACCTGCAAACCGATATTTTATTTGATAATTACTATAACGAAGACATTCTTTATTAAGTCGGCGACAATATACAGCTAAAGAATCGATGATGTGTAGAAGCAAGTACGGGGTCTCCTAATGGCAAAGTTATGGGGTTCGTATCCAGATGGAATCCGTTTATTGTTTCGTTACTTTGATACATACGTGCTATGAAGCACAAATGCGTCATGAAAATAGATTAATATGCATACAATAATTACAAATATATATTTATACAAGAAGCAACTAGATTTTGGTGGGGAAACTAACTACAGTCGTGTTTACGTAGTGAACAAGGACTCTCCCAGTGATGCCGGAAATTTATTTCACTTTAAAAATTCAAACAGGTGCGAATCACTCAAGCATTGTAATTAAAGCTTAAGTCAGGTGCACAGTTATGATAGAATTCGTTCGTGATGATATCGTGAATGATATATATTTCGCAGTTTTGATAACAGTAGTATCCTAAGAGTTTATTCAAAAACGTTTTTAAAGACCTGCACGATTTTATTATGCTTTGAATAAAACGTCATGTTAACGGAAGATTATGCTGTCCCATGTCGTATTTGGTATAAATGTGAGCCTTCCTTTATGATATAGCGTCAAGAATTATGAAACACGATGTAAATAATAAATGCCATTCTAAATAAAAAAGTATATATTTTAATACTTTCAAGTTACCTCAAGTTTAGCATACTAGCAGGCTCACGGCTAAAAAACTGACCAGTAAACATTGTATCTCGTCTAATCGACGTCAGTTATGGAAAAACGTTTAGTATCTACAGTTGGTTTGTTTTTAAATGCTCATAGGCATTCTATCTATGTCTTTTTTGCGTATTTCTGCATTATAACCTCTTAAGTGATCGTAAATTAAAAAAACCTAAGCTAAAACCATAATAAATAGTTTAGAATCCTGACTGTTTAGTTGATAAGAACACGCGTTTGAAAATTCAAATTTGTGTGTTAGGTGTCAAAGTATAAAATTAAAACAAAAATGTTTAATTTGAAGAACGTAACATGGATCGTGTAAAATTTCAATCGTTTATGTTCTTTGAAATACACCGAATAAATACATTCGTCATTATATGTACTCCAGTTGGAATGAAACTTACTTGTTAATTATTAACTATTGCATCAATTTTGTATGGGAAATTACCGTACATTATTCAGCTGTTCGTGTATATTTCAAGAGTTTATTATTACAAGTGAAAGTCATTCTTATGAGTACTTAAGATTCTATAGACTAGAAAACATATCAACTTTGTTTATGGACCTTAGTCTGCAGTATGAAAATTGCAGTGAAGATACTTCAGCTATAAAAATATTCCTGCCGGAAGTTTGGAAGTCCTTGAGGGAGTGAAGAGGAGCAGCGGATATATGGGCCACGCTTCTGCGCCCAGATACGCCCGCCGTCAGATGTACACTATAACACGCGGCGCACTTTATTAACTGTGTAAACAGTGGCGGCCTGGCTGGCCGAGGGCTCGACAAAAATATAACCTCAACTGGAGGAATGAATTATGTTGGAAATTTTTAAATATACAACGTCAGGGAAAGCTGTCTCTCAAATGTTGTTTTTAATATATAGGTCTTAAAAATTATAATTTTAAAGGTATCCTAATTTTTGCGGTATGAAATTAATTTACCAAGTTATTTTATTGTATAGTATGCTTTGTTACTGCGAAGATGATGTTGGATATCTTCGAGAAGCAACAATTGTTATGTAGTGATAGCGGTATCGTGTTTTGCTGCAAGTAACTTATTGCTCATAAAATTATCCTCAAGCTATGATTACACTATAACAAATTGTAAAGGTAGGGTATAACTAGAAACAAAATAACTTCCTTTAGGTTATTATATACTTTTTAAGCTATCATTAACAGGTGTCTGTCTCAGCTGTTCATTTAATTATTTAGTTTATGAAAAAAAAAACGTTTTCCTTTGTTAACTTGTTGTTGTACGTCTCCTTTGTATATATTTTGTGTCTTTAAAATGCACACAGGTCTTAACTGTAATTCGCACTCTTTATATGAATGCTGTTTTGATAAGAAACCAACAAACGAATTGGAAGTAGACTTTTCTGCGCACATCTGAACAATCGTTCTGTTATAACTGTGATCAATATTTTGTTGTGCACCATCATTGTTGTGCTTCAGACTGTGATCTTTACTCAGTACTGTACACTCCAAAGGCAAACGTTAGTTTCAGTTACCTTTTTTTACTGCAGGAATCATTATGTAACCGATTCGACGCTGTGGATCTTATCACAGCTCTTCGATGCATGTAGAACAACTGATCGCATCAGTAATCACATTGGTTCACCGACAACACCGTAATTCACTTTGTCATGCATCAGCTGCTCACATGATGTGTCTCCTAGTCACCTGGAATATTCTTCATAGAATAGGAAATATTTCCGTTCTTTTATCGTGACGAGTTAAGAGATTTACGCTAAAAATGTTGTCAAATAAAATACGGGAATATTTTTATTTTAGCCACTATTAAAATACTGTTTGAATTTTGTAAACATTTACATTTTTTCCTCAGATAGTTTGGTATTCCACAACGAAACACTTATTAAAATTGTTATCCATAGATTCTAAAGAAAAATTGCGAAATTTTCCCACATTATACGCGATTTTAAGCATGCATGTAAAATGGGCATTCTATGAAAGGCGAATATAATTTTTTTATATGGCATATTTCCTTCTCAGAATTCTTCCTTAGGAAAATGTAGACCCCTGAGGTCCTGGAAACTAATTAATTTTGTTCGTCCGTTTCGCTACCAGTTGAAAATGAAATTCTATCTGTTACATGAGTGGCGCAATAGCGAAGAAAGTTTCACTGGCGAGGACGACATATATACAGAATATTCTTTCAACGCACGCAACATTTTCTCCATTCAGGATACCAAACGAGCAAAATGCATGGACAGGTGTAAATTATCTTTCTTTTAATGCTCACATTGCGGACAATTGATTACTTTAACGCGCAACTCTTCGGAGTTAGATTCCGATAGGTGACGATAAACGCCGGAACACTGTATATCACGAATTGGTTTTTTTTCGCTGGGGCCAGCTTCTGGAGTTGTTAGCCTGACCCAGCTGGAGTAGCGGTGGTGTCATGGTCAGACCACACGCCTCCCACTATGATGGGCAGATTCTGATTCCAGGCGGGGCCAATCCGGATTCTCACATGTAGGAAACTCGGCGGGGCGAGCGGGTTTTATCGGAGGACTCCCGTTTCCCCGACAACTGTGTTCCGTTAATGCTACATATTTACCTCGCATCACCCCTGCAGGAGTTGAATACATTAGGTGTTAAACGTTGCTCAAATCTCTCTTACTTATAGTGACTCTATCTGATACAGCTAGGAGAAAGAAATGCGTGTGTTTAATTCGTTGTTTTGGAGATTTTCAAACAGTAAGCGTGGTAAGTAAACAGCAACCATAATTTTACTTTCTCATTTCCTCGAGCGCACATCATCCAAAACAGCTGTCTTCATAATTTACGTATTTTAATCAAGGAATGTCGCGACAAAACTACGGACGCCCATCCGCACTTCCACTGATTGCCTATACGCATTGGTGAAGGAAAAAAAAATACATATTTAATATGTTTGACGTCTTATGGCAGAAGAAATTTACGACTCAAGGTCCAGATCTTTTGAAAATGTTTAATAATGGACGAACTATAGGGGAACATTGTTCTAGTCACAGTTGCAATTTTCTATACCGCTGACATCAGGCATAGTTGCTTTTAGTAACATATATGGTGATATCAATTTTTTTCTTGTTTGTTTTTTTTCCGTCTAACATAACCATACAGTGTTACGTTACACTAAGGTATTGGACACGTCAACATATTTACAATACATTGCAATTACATGACAGTACAGATAACATTTACATTATAAGTTATAATCACCAAATGCGATAGGTTAGGTATTCCATCTACAGAAAGTAACTGTGAACTTCAGAGCTATTCTTATAAGTATACCAAAGATTACACACAGACAATTACCACAAACAGACAATATTTACGTAGTAACTACTACAGTAAGTGATATATTCCATCTATAGGTAAATTCAACAGTGAAATTTAAAGCCATTCTTAGAAATATACAGAAGATTATATTATCAGTATATGTCGATTTGAGTACAAATTATATCTATAGCATTATAGCACTGGGTCTGCATGTTGCAGGGCAATGCATTTATGGTTGGTTTAACATTTCCTTATATTCCTCAACAGTATAGATTATGTTGTTCAGTAGTAGATTTTTAATGGATTTTTTAAAATTATTATATTAGAGGGATGCAATGGTGCCAGGTAGCTTATTATATAAATTAATCCCTTTATATTCAAAACTTCTTTATATAGTTTGGTTAAATGGAAATATACACTGTATTTGTTATTATTTCTTGTAGGGTAATTGTGGAAGTCGGAATTTCTTAGATATGTGTTGTTATTTCAGTGTAGAAATTTAAGCATTTCAAGAATATAGATTGAGGCAAGGGGTAATAATTTTAGCCTTTTGAAGATGTGTCTGCAGCTTGTCTTTGTATCCACCTTGTAAACAATGGCAATGGCTTTTTTTGTGCTATATATAGGTTATTTGCATATTTTTCTCAACCCCAGAATATTACGCCATATGATGGCAATGGGTTAATTAATGCATGATGTACAGGAATAATGTATTAGTTTTGAGAACATGAGCTAGTATATGTAGCGCATAGCTGTTTATGGCAAATTTTTTATTCAGCNGAATAATGTATTAGTTTTGAGAACATGAGCTAGTATATGTAGCGCATAGCTGTTTATGGCAAATTTTTTATTCAGCTTCTCAATGTAGTTTTTCCAATTTAAATTTGTATCAAGTTTAAATCCCAGGAATGTTATAGCTTCCACTTGACGTAGTTTACTGTCTCGTATGCAGATATGGAGGGACTCTGTATTTTTTGGTTTGGTGAAGAGTATATGTGTTTTAGTGAGGTTCAATATTAATCTGTTATGATTAAACCAGCTGTTTATATCTTTAATTGTTTTGATCTTGTTTTCTTGAAGGACAGGTAGACTGGTTACAGATACTATAAGACTTGTCACATCAGCAAACTGTGCATACTTGGGAAAGTTAACAAAATAATCAAATCGATTAAAGTTAAAGTTAGAGTAAGAAAAAGTTAACGGATTCAAGTTAGAATCCATGCAAATTAACTGATTAAAGTTAAAGTTAAAACAATATTAACTGATTCAAGTTAAAAAATTAGAGAACATCAAAATTTTAGAGTTAAAATAAAGTCTCAAAAAAGTTTCTAGCCTATTCGAAACATTAAAAAAAATCACAATTTTTTAGTCGCAGAAACAAATTACCACAACTTTGTTGCTGGATGCCGAATCAGATAGGCTTACTTATCAAAATTATGAATTTACAATCTTCTATAAAACCATTTGAAATAAAATTTCGAAAATAAACTCTTACAGCACAACTTAGCATGAAACCAGACCAGTGCAGTGACTACAAAAACAATCGAAAAGTGCATGCCGCACGAGGACCATTAACGGTGCAACTGTGAATTTTGCGTACTGAGAGAGAGTATCGATATATCACGACGGTAGCATCTCGTCTACCTCACAATCGCGTTGCGTGTGAATAACGATGATATTCGATTCAGTACATAACGTCAGTGTATCGATCTGTATATCGTGTCATATTCGTTGTCATCTTCGGCCTCCAGGCAATTGCAAAGTTAACCAACGTTAGATTTAATATTTAAACAGATATGTTAACGATTAAAATATAAAAGTAAATTCGCTTTAAAGTTATCTGTTAGTTAAAAAATTACACACTTTGTTTAAATAGTAAATGTAATAGTTAATTTTTTAAATCGTTTATCCTAAGCATGAAACTGTGTTAAGGAAGCATTATGCGTTGTATGTTGGTTTAGTGATACTGTGGAAGTTAAGTCATATATATATATATATATATATATAGCCATAGATGTTCCAAAATTGATCTCTGCGGTACTCCAACTGTAATATTCTTTACAGTTGATATGTGTTTAGTAGCGTATTTTGTATTCTTATTTGAGATTTCTAAGTACTGCTTACCGTTGGTTAGGTAGGATTTGAACAATTAATTTGCAATATCTCTCATTACTATTTTTTCTAGTTTATGCAAAACAACAGATTGACTGACGCAATCAAAGGCTTTTGTTAAATCGCAGAATAGGCCAGCAACTTTATTTTCCCTCTTTAATTGATTTTGTGATATCATTCAACAGTTTGTGTATTGAATTCATGGTTGAGAGATTTTTTCTGATGCCAAATTGAGATTTATTTATATCAAAATTTATCACAAAAAGAAATCAATCTGATTTTCATTATTATTTCAATTACTTTAGAAAAAACAGGAATTATGGATATTGGTCTATAATACACTGAAGAGTAAAAAAAACTGGTATAGGCGTGCGTATGCAAATAACAGAGGTATGGAACCAATCAGAGTAACGCGTTGCGGTCGGCAGCTAGATCGGTTACTGCTGCTACAATGGCAGGTTATCAAGATTTAAGTGAGTTTGAACGTGGTGTTATAGTCGGCGCACGAGAGATGGGACATAGCATCTCTGAGGTAGCGATAACATTAGGATGTTCGCGTACGACCATTTCACGAGTGTACAGTGAATATCGGAAATCCGGTAAAACATCACATCTTCGATATCGCTGCGGCCGGAAAAAGATCGTGAAAAACGGGACAAACGACGACTGACGAGAATCATTAAACGTGACAGACGTNTATACGATATTAGGAAGGTGTACCAGTTTTTTTGGCTCTTCAGTGTGTAGTTAGTCTGGCTCCGGTCTCCTTGGTTTAAAATGGGAATTACTCTACCGGTTTGAGCAGAATTGAGTGAGGAACAGATACAGTAGTGTACAATTGATTATCTATATTGTTTTTGTCACTGTTCACATTTTTTGTAATATTTATAAAATACTCATTAAATTTGTTGGCGACATCTCTAGGTTCAGTTATTATTGTACTAATATATGGTAATTGATTGTGGATTACATTCTACCTCAGTGGTTTCATCTTTAACCGTCTGCCAAACTGTCTTAGTTTTGTTATCTGATGAAGCATTTTTTTGTTTAAATAAGTCATTTTAGCTTCTCGCAATACTTTCTTCTATATTTGCCTATAATTTGTAAAGTAGTTCTTAGGATGATCGTTAGTTTTTTGTTTGTGTAAGCTAGTGTTTTAAGGTTTTTTTGGGGATATCCTTATACCTTGGGTTATCCTGGTGTCTTGTTACGTTTACTTCTCACAACTATCACAGGGGCAGTTGCCTCAAATAGTAAACAATACAGTTTATGAAATTCGTTAAACATATCTTCCATTGTGGCCTGTCTTTCAATTAATGACCAATCAGTGTTAGACAGAATATAATTAAAAGAAGTGATATTCTGTTAATTATAAAGTTTCTTTTTTTGCATGGATTTTTGGGTTGTTCATGCTTGATGGTAACAACACGTTTGAGCACTTCAGTAACTGCAGAGTATGGTTACTAATGTCTATTTTCTGTAACTTCAACTGAACATAAATTTTCTGATAATTTAGTTAATAAGTTATCAATACATGTGGATGAGTTGATGATAACTCTAGTAGGAACATACACAGAAAACCATATAATATATGATTTTAGTAAAACATCAATATATATTTTTGCTTACGAATATTTAAGCACATCAACATTGAGATATATATAAATAAACAATAACTTATTTCGAGAATACACATTATCTAAAAAAAATTCAGTTTACTCAAAAATTAGTTAAAATTTCTATCAGAAGAACTTTAAATGGAGGCTACAACTACACATTTTTTTTATTAATATCTAATTTTATAGCACTTAATTCAAAAACTTTATTTATATTCAATTGGTCTGTTATATCTGTAAAAAACCACTGACAATCTTAATTTCCCTGCGGAAAAATGTTATGGAACTCCNATTTAAGCACATCAACATTGAGATATATATAAATAAACAATAACTTATTTCGAGAATACACATTATCTAAAAAAAAATTCAGTTTACTCAAAAATTAGTTAAAATTTCCATCAGAAGAACTTTAAATGGAGGCTACAACTACACATTTTTTTTTATTAATATCTAATTTTATAGCACTTAATTCAAAAACTTTATTTATATTCAATTGGTCTGTTATATCTGTAAAAAACCACTGACAATCTTAATTTCCCTGCGGAAAAATGTTATGGAACTTCCTTTTTATATATTTTCCTTCAGTAACAGTTACCTGGTATATAACCATTTAGAATTGTGGCAGCAATTTCAGTGTTNCCTTTTTATATATTTTCCTTCAGTAACAGTTACCTGGTATATAACCATTTAGAATTGTGGCAGCAATTTCAGTGTTAAGTAGCCAGTGTTCAGTGAAGCATAATACATCTGGAATATCATCAATGTATGTTAGAAACACTGACAAACTATTAATTTATGTCTCAAACACGGAATGTTTTTGTTCGTTATAGTGAACAGTTTACCATATTTAATACCATAATTAGTTGATTTAGATACAGCTGTGGAGAGACTTAACTGTAGTTGATTTNGAACAGTTTACCATATTTAATACCATAATTAGTTGATTTAGATACAGCTGTGGAGAGACTTAACTGTAGTTGATTTAGATACAGCTGTGGAGAGACTTAACTGTAGTTGATTCAGATACAGCTGTGTAGAGACTTAACTGTANTAGTTGATTTAGATACAGCTGTGGAGAGACTTAACTGTAGTTGATTCAGATACAGCTGTGTAGAGACTTAACTGTAGATATTTTTGTTGCTGCTTGTGTAGCTGGTCTTCCTGAACCTGGATTTTCACAGTAGGTGATATTTGGAGTTTTAGTAACTGGTTGTGGACAGGTATTTGCTGGTGCAGCTGAAGGCGATGATTTGTATTGACAGCCGTGAACTGCACAGGAGGATTTTCTTGTGCAGTTCCTGCTATTAGTTTCCCGAATTTTTACACGGCAATTCAATGGCTTCATTGGGTTGCATTAATGGTTGAATTATTTCACAAAGCTTTTCAGTAATGACTGTTTTACCCTTGTAATTCAGGTGCAACCCATGATTTGTGTGGCAGTCTTTTACGACATCACTTACATTGATTAACTTAACATTTCTGTAGTGTTTATAAACTGATGCTATCTTCATATTGGCTGTTTTTGTTTACACAAGAGTCCTTATACAGATCATAGGGGATGTTTACTACAATGCAGTTTGTGTGTGTAAGATTCGACAGTCCTTTTTTCATAGTATTTAAAAGTTTGTCTGTATAATATTTGGCAACGTCATTTGTCCCCCCAATAACTACAACACAGTCTCTTGACGTAAAGTTTCTTACTTCATTTGGCACAGAATGTGTAAAAGTTAGGTTTTTGAGCAGTTCACTCGATGGACCATTTGGTTTTACTATACCTTCAATGTTGACTGAACTATTATTTAAATTTTCACAGCATCTTGCTGTCAGATTTCTGACGTGACTACCAGATAGTATTTTTATTTTACTTGTTACCTTTCGATGTGNTCACAGCATCTTGCTGTCAGATTTCTGACGTGACTACCAGATAGTATTTTTATTTTACTTGTTACCTTTCGATGTGGTTTGGAGTTCTCATTTTGGACATCAGTTGATTTTTTGTGTGTTTCGCGTACTTTGATTTGTTGTGACTGTATCGGTTTTGTTGTGCAAGTCTTCTAGTGTTTGCTACGTCTCGGTCACGGCTATCTTCACTGAGCTGATCTTCATTGAGGAGTGTTGAATATTTACTTCCTCTTCGTCCCGCAGCCCCGCAGAAAGAGTTCTGTTTTTATATTTCCTATTTCCTGCGTTCAACTTCTCGCACGTTTGACAACTCCTGACTAAGACTTTCTACGCGTCACGAATACGAAAGCATTTTGTGTCAGTTTTTCTGAAAAGTGAGTAACTTGTTTTTGAAGATATTCATTTTGTTGTTTTAATGCATTTACGTCTGACTGGAGAATTTCTATTATTTTGAGAGAATTTTTCACAATCACAACCACACGAGACACCAGGGAAACTTTGCACCGCCATACTTACAGGTCTATTGTTGGCTCGGGTGGCTATTTCTGATAAGAGTTTTAGATTTGTTGTAGGAGATAATGAGATGCTTGAAGAATTTTTTGCTACCTCACCAGTTATATTTTTATTACGAGACATGATTACGCTTGTACAATTTATAATTGTTCATCTTGATTTTAATTCTTATCACAGTTAAACTGTTTATAGATCCTGCTGAGTAACCATCTTTTCCTTGGGTTTTGAAGCAGTATTGTCAGCTCTTCAGTGCGGTGAAAGTGAAGGCTCGGGCTCTGTGCTGGAAACTAGAACGCGTCGGTCTGTCACTAAAACAGGAANTCACAGCATCTTGCTGTCAGATTTCTGACGTGACTACCAGATAGTATTTTTATTTTACTTGTTACCTTTCGATGTTGTTTGGAGTTCTCATTTTGGACATCAGTTGATTTTTTGTGTGTTTCGCGTACTTTGATTTGTTGTGACTGTATCGGTTTTGTTGTGCAAGTCTTCTAGTGTTTGCTACGTCTCGGTCACGGCTATCTTCACTGAGCTGATCTTCATTGATGGGGTGTTGAATATTTACTTCCTCATCGTCCCGCAGCCCCGCAGAAAGAGTTCTGTTTTTATATTTCCTATTTCCTGCGTTCAACTTCTCGCACGTTTGACAACTCCTGACTAAGACTTTCTACGCGTCACGAATACGAAAGCATTTTGTGTCAGTTTTTCTGAAAAGTGAGTAACTTGTTTTTGAAGATATTCATTTTGTTGTTTTAATGCATTTACGTCTGACTGGAGAATTTCTATTATTTTGAGAGAATTTTTCACAATCACAACCACACGAGACACCAGGGAAACTTTGCACCGCCATACTTACAGGTCTATTGTTGGCTCGGGTGGCTATTTCTGATAAGAGTTTTAGATTTGCTGTAGGATATAATGAGATGCTTGAAGAATTTTTTGCTACCTCACCAGTTATATTTTTATTACGAGACATGATTACGCTTGTCCAATCTATAATTGTTCATCTTGATTTTAATTCTTATCACAGTTAAACTGTTTATAGATCCTGCTGAGTCACCATCTTTTCCTTGGGTTTCGAAGCAGTATTGTCAGCGCTTCAGTGCGGTGAAAGTGAAGGCTCGGGCTCTGTGCTGGAAACTAGAACGCGTCGGTCTGTCACTAAAACAGGAANCTTCAGTGCGGTGAAAGTGAAGGCTCGGGCTCTGTGCTGGAAACTAGAACGCGTCGGTCTGTCACTAAAACAGGAAGTCATCACTGTTAACATCCCTGATATCACGAGAGTCCTCCTTCTTTAACCACTTGTCGAAGTTATTGCACGGAGTTATGCATAGAATTTTGAACTGTGTATACTGAACGTATGATGCATGCAATGGCATGTAGATTTTAAATTCCTCTTTATCAATAAGTTAGTCTATCATCTTTCCTTGCTCTTAACATAATTCTTGTTAACCTTCTGAGCAGTGTATTACAGGTACATTACATAGCTTGAAAAATCACAATGTAGGAAAACAGTATAGTTAGTCTTTACGAATATAGTGAGTGCTTACCCACCAAAAAACTGGAATACATTTTTCATGTAATTAATTTTTTTTCTAGTTAGTATGCAGTATATTTGATTGGAGTTTTATGAGTGAAGTTTAGCAAATTTAAATAAATGTGTAATAATATCCTTGCTACATATAACTTGATTTAATGTAGTTTTTTTTTAAACCTTACTTTATGTTTAGATGGCTATAATATATGTGGAAGCAATTCATAAACGCTATTTCCTCTCTAAGATATTTATTGAAATGAATAATATGTATTCAAGTTCTTACAAATATCGTATTATATGCAATCAGTGGATAGTAGGTATTCAATAAACATTAAAGTCATGTGTTTGAAAATTATTCACTATAATGTTAAAATAATCCATACTATCTGCAAAAATCATCTACAATCCAAACACCACATGAAAATGTGTCGTTAAAACACAACACATATTAGTATTAATATAATACATTTCATTCCCACAAAACCCATGTAAATAAATACCTTGTATAAATTTAAATGGCATAACTACTCTACATTTGCACTACAATTTGTATTAGTAATGCTAGAATAATTACTTTGTTGGTTGAAAAATTCCAATAAATAATGTGATAACACANACTACAATTTGTATTAGTAATGCTAGAATAATTACTTTGTTGGTTGAAAAATTCCAATAAATAATGTGATAACACATGTAAAACAAAAAAATAAGACATTTCAGACGTTTGTTAACATGAAAAGTAGTTGCTATAGTAATATACATATAACGCCATAAACAGTTTAGTAAAAAATCTTTTTTAGTAATTTTAAAACTATTTTAATAATAGTGTTATAGAGCCATGGGCAGGCCTTAGGTTAACAGGCCATGTGAACGCGTTCTCACACCTATGAGTGTAGCCAGGCCACTGGGCAGCAAACTGCAACGATCAGGNACTACAATTTGTATTAGTAATGCTAGAATAATTACTTTGTTGGTTGAAAAATTCCAATAAATAATGTGATAACACGTGTAAAACAAAAAAATAAGACATTTCAGACGTTTGTTAACATGAAAAGTAGTTGCTATAGTAATATTCATATAACGCCATAAACAGTTTAGTAAAAATTCTTTTTTAGTAATTTTAAAACTATTTTAATAATAGTGTTATTAAGCCATGGGCAGGCCTTAGATTAACAGGCCATGTGAACGCGTTCTCACACCTATGAGTGTAGCCAGGCCACTGGGCAGCAAACTGCAACGATCAGGCGGCTATTTTTGAAACATGTGTTGTCGGAAACAGCAATCATATCCTCTGCCGACCGACAGTAAAGACAGGACTGGACAAGTTGCTGGCCCCGCCTCTTCTGACGTCATAGCTCTGTCCAACGCCGCCCCACGTGTTTTTGTTTCTGTGACAAGCGCCACAACTGCAGATAGGACGGAGACAACCTGTACTGAAGTAAATTATTGAACGATTATGGCACAGAATTGTATAGCACCAGAATATTAAAAAAAGTTACAACGAAAGAGATGTATCTTGTTCCATCCCTAAGGATGTGAATATACGTCTTCAATGTATTCAAATAATACGCCGTAAACTGATTTATAAGAGCGACGCCTATCACTCGGCGTTCTTATACGGTCAAAGTAAGAAACTTAACTTCACAAGCAACATAATAATATTTTCCCATCCAAGGCAACAATTTCAGACACAACTTTTGCTGTAATATGCCTCAGTGCGGGAGAAGGTTTGTGCTTGTGGCAATAAAAACTTAAAATACGATGTTTTATATGGAAATATTACGGTTTTAATAATGTTGTTTATTGTCAAATTATCATAAAAATGTTTATTTTTAAATAATTTTTACATTTAAAATACTTCATTTTTTCCTTTTTCTTTATTGTATGAAAATAAAAACAAATTTTAACACACGAACTTTACAAAACCCACTCTCTAATACTTTTGACTACATATGAAACATGCCATATGTTCCTACGTTATTGTATTGTACGCATAAGCCCTACAAATAAACACAAGCGCATATAACACTTACACTGTATAATATATTAAAAAAAATAAAACATGCCCTGATTTGCAAGAGCAGTAGCAAAATGCTATCTCAAACGTTACATCGTTGGTTGAACTTCGAAGAAACCCGTACGGAGAGTTTTATTTCCCCGTTGGCATGTATAGCGTGACGCTTTCACTACCGTTCCACCGTCTTACATTTTGGCTGTCCACACATTTCTAAGTTACGAAGAAATAAATCAACTCTTATCTTATATACTTAATCGGTAACTACATACACGAACCACACTTATCAGGCAAAATGAAATGATGACATTCTTTACATATGTCAGCGATTCTAACCACTTGTAACTTCGAAACGTTACCAGCCACTGTCTACAAAACAGTGACCCACAAACCGCGTCGAACTCTAGCACCAAACGCTTTTCAACACAGTATTATTTTTGGAAATAAGGTGGGAATTACCTAATAAAACTATATTAGGAAGCGTGGCGCATGTGTTTGAAATTTAAGTTAACCAAAATATAAATTCACGCAATGGTTCACCTGAAGAATAATAGCTGAAGTTTAATGCCTAATATAATATATGTTTATATTTTCCTGCAATAAAACTTTCTGTTTTATTTTGTAAGCAGAGTTTCTTGACTGATAAAGAGTTCACCCTTAACGTCGTTTAACATATATGTTTTAATGTTAATATTCAACAGATAAAACAGTTGAACATTAAATAATTTTTTCTCGTAAAAATCTAACAGCGTGATATGGTGTTAAGCATATTAATAATAAGTTTAAATTGTACACATCACTTACGAACATGCTGGAATTGGGACCGGGAATGTTGTCAACCGTTACGTTTTCAAGGACACTCAGCTACACGTCATCGGTAGCCAATAGCTGAGAAGATGATGCTTAATTTAAGAGAAACACTTTTTATTCCGAATTAGTTTCTTACTACACATTTTTGCGGGCAAAACGTTGTACACAAAAAAAAAAGTCAGAATGCCTAATGAAAAACGATCGGCTAATATTTTATCTGATTCAGCGCGAATTCAGGGCCAGTCGGCAAGCGGCCAGGAATCAAAAGAGCTGGATTTATAAGGGGCAGGGGGAGGAGAGAGCGGAGAAGCGGGTATAAAAGAGTAATTGGCGTTTGCCGTTAAGTTGATTAGCGACTCGGCATTCGACATGATCGCGTTACATTCGTGCTTGTCATACCGTGTCGGCTGCAATCCGCACGCCATTCTCCCCTCATATCGTTGCCACCCACTGCATGCCTGCAGATCCTGTATTATCCACCAACCCCTACAGTTTGTGTCTGTCTTGTACGCCGCGGTATCACGGGCAGGGTCTGCTGTGCTCCAGGAATAACCCCCTCTGCCATCCGCCCACACATTCCCTCCCCTCAGTCGGTTACAAACCTTCAAGCGTAATTGATTTTTTCCCCTTTCCCTCTTGCTCCATCTTTTTTTCAATAAACCGTGCAAAAGGGTTTCAATGGCAGGTTGCAAATAGTTCGCAGTCAATTCCATTACACGTACCACCCCGGGAAATTTATTTCTGAATAATTGACTTTACTCTTACTGTAACAGTTGTGAGCATTACTTCTTACTGAGTCACCCCGCACTTCTATAAAAATGAGAACAATAATAATAAATGGAAACTTTTTATCAAACGCAGAAATTGTTTCAGACAAACATATTCTACGAAGAAATGGCAATTTCATTTTACGATTGTGGATTCATATGCAAATCTTTACTGTAATTTTCTTTGTAAAATTTGGAACTAACGTGCATTCTAAAACAATTCCCTTAAGAAAACTGAGCTCCATTATTATCTCATTGACTTATATAGCATCAAAATAATATCTGATATAATGGGCAGCTGCCGAATTATCTTTGTAAATTTCAGAAACCCAGCAATTAGGTTTGTATGGGTTATGGATTTCGTCCAAAATTATGAAAAAATAATAAAAGTGTACCATTTTAAATTAATTTTTTCATACGTTTGGACGAAATCCATGACCCATAGAAATCTAATTGCTGGGTTTAGATGGACCGGGATCTACAGCAACGACTAAGAAATCCTTCTCGATGCTGCTTCACACCATTCTAACCTACATGTGCCGGACACATATACAGGTATACTTACATATACAGGCAACCTCACTTCTCTAAAAGACAGGCGAGAGACTTACTCAGGAGTTGCAGTGCATGAGTGCAGTTCGACAGAATGCTAAACTGCGGGCTGGATGTAATACTCGACTCTTCTTATATTGATGTTGCGAGGTAAAACTTCACCTGTTAACGGTGAATACATTGTCTTCCATGTAATTGTTCCTCGCTTCATGCAGGTTGTATGACTGTCACCAGTACAGGACTCGGTCCAGCTGTTAATTACATTACATTTGTTGGCTTGACATAGTTCATTTGCAATTGTACGAGTAAACCATACCTGACGTATATTCTCTTCGCTTGCACGTGTTAACATCACGGTGGGTCCACATCCTTAACAAAAGCGAATTCAAGCACTGACATGCTCGGTCTTGTCTGCATGCGTCACACACAAGTTCGATTTTTTCCACATACCTCGCCTTCAACTTTCTAAATGAAGGACAGTCATACTCTGTTTGTAGATCACAGAGTTTTATTTTCGGGATAAAATATATGCTCAACTGCCTTTTCTGCTCCGGCCCGGCCGCGAAGACTGCACCATCCTCATTTAACATTGATGCGAGTACATCCCGCACTTTATCGTGTTCTAAATCACCCTCACCCCAATTGAGTCCGTGATAGTGTTTTTCCAGCCATATATTTGTCACCTTACTTTTCCTGTCGAGCACGTGCCATGGAAATGGTGGTAGTGATGTATGTGTTACCGTACTCCCGTCTACATACGCTATAGAGATATGTTTAATAATGAAACCGTGTTGTGACACGCATCCATGAAAGTTCACGTACATTATGAAGGTCGGATGATGAATGGACTAAAGTTGTAACGTACGTCAGTATTTTAACTACTCTGTCCCATACATTGTACGTGAATAGTCTGTCGTGAAGTATTAAAGCGTAGGCTTGAGTGAAGGCTGGGAAATTCTCCGCAGTGGTTATTTAAATCTTACAGTCCACTACACCTGATTTTATTCTATCATCCTGTTTACTAACGTCGTCAAACACCAGTAGGGGTGCTGTGTTCATAAACGCGCTCGGTTCTAGCGTCGGAGCCTGCGTTTGTCCATAGTAGGATCTCTGAAAGTCGGCGTACATTTGGTACGGTACCATATACACGCTGTTTGTAAAATCATTGTTTAAATATCTATACAGGAAAGCCTCAGAGATTAAGAAAATTTTAACGTTCTTAATATTTACGTGATCAAATTTCGAACAGTCCATATCGATGGCATTCTGTTTGCCTGCTTGAAACGCGACTATTATGTAGCATGGTTTTTTACTCGTGAAACCAGTTTTAACATTACAATTTATGCTCGCGGAGCTCAGTACACTCGGATAGTCTCTAAACTCCACGTTCGAAATGCAATATCTACGTTCCTTCCTTTCTACGCATATTAAAAAATTTTACATGCTCAGTCATATTCACCTGCACATGGAACAGTAACCAATCAATAGAACATATCGAGAGCACTGCAGCTTCCGGCGCCACGCCAATGTCCTGGAATGCGTTCGCTTGTGTTTTAGCCATGTGAATAACTAACTCTTGTTTTGAATTAATAATTACATGCTTGTAGTTTTCGGCGAACTCTAACAGCATGGCTAGTGAAATACATACTTCAAATTTACCGTTGGCATAGACGGAGACCTTAAAGTCCTCTTAGATCCCCCAACCAGCCATTTTGGCCACCGGCAATTGGTTTTGTGTTAATGAGAGATAGTTCTTTATGGTGGCTGTGATTCCAACATCTCGTGTCGCATCTACTTCACACCCATTCAGTTCATACGCGATTCTACTTATCATGTGTAGTATACCGTTTCTAATGATTTTTGTTGTCGCAGGTAGAACGTTACCTGGCTTTGTCAGAGTTCCTCGGAACAGCAAATATGAATTACACAGGGCGTTGTAAATATCTTAGTTTTGCACTGGGTTCCGAACCTCGGACGAGGGTACGTACGGGCCTGGCAGATAGGGAGATTAATTGTGGATTTCCAACTTGGTGATTGCGTCTTCGAACCCCGCTGGCTCTGCCACGTTTAATATTTCAACGTCCATACCTGCTGTTGATCGTCGGACCCAATCTTCTAAGGAAACGAGCGTTTTCAAATGTTAGCGCTCTGCGTGCTCAACTCGTACTGACTTTAGGTTTGGTATGGTTAGTGATTTTTATTCCTTTTGTATGCTTAATTTTCAGTCATATCTTTTCTTAAATGTAAGCGTACTGTTATCTCCTTGCCTCGAAAATTAATCAAACGACTGTCTTGGTCCACGATAGAGACTATGACTACCTGTACGTTCTCCATCACAACTGGAACATAAATGGGCGTCTTCGGAACATTCATCAGCTTAAAGCCTGGTGGCACTATTGCAGTAAATTCATACAGTGTTTGGCTTGTCTTACCGTTGAGATACGACATGCTAACCAAATTACAGATTATTTTTAAAACATTCACAGGCAAAATCTTTACTGGCAGGGTAGATTCATGTGTTTCATTAGCCTCGTATTTTACATTCTCAAAACCTAGCACGGAGACGAGAGCATCGCTTCGCGTGAAGTCTATCTGCGCACTACAAAACATCTCACTTTGTAGTGTATTTGCATTACCACACAGCACTAATGTCATGTCCGGTCCCAGCTCCCGCTTAAGGTACTCACCTGTGTCTTCAATCTCATACGAACCTGTGGGTATATGCACCTCTCCTCTCTTACTGCCTCCTCCCTCTTAACATAATAAAACATACAATTATGTTCATCTATGTTCAGTACAAAGAAGTAAGTTTGAAAATCTATCACCGCCATGGACCACACACCTTTCAGGGCGAGTAGGGAGAAGTGCACATAATGCAATTCCGAACTAGTGCCCTCCACAATCAGGGTTACAGACATGACTGATGCTTACACCAAGTGCATCCTCTCTAAGTATCTATCCTGCAAGGAAGCTCAGACAAAAGTGACCACAGTTCCATTCTCGTGGCTGTTCCTCTGCTCCATGATTATAATATATTCGCGCCNGGGGGGTCCTTAAGTTACCACAACTGTCAAAGTTTTTGACTGTGTTACCATTCTTTTTATAGGCAGTCCAATGATTTCCTGGCTCAGTGCTTGTATCTAGATTTACTATACCACACTCGACCCGCTGCACACGGTGTGGTAGTCGATCACGCATTAACACACCTCAGAAATTACTTATTTTGAATTTTCGTGCAAAATTTCATATTTCAATGTTGGTTAGCAGGTGGGTAGGTAGCCACCTTAAGTTAGCCTCGTTCTTTTCCATCGGCACGTTCTTTTCCCGCCTCCACCCACTACCGGCCTGTAAGGACGAAGGTACAGTCCTCTGCCATTTTTTTATTACTTCTGACAAGTGCCTCCATATTCCTATTGTGTCTCAACATCTCCGATAATCGTTTGTTTTCCTCCTTGGCCGTATTCACCGCCCTGGCAATGCCACTCACACCGCCGATAAGAATGCAGAGAATGCCTAGTGCTGGTAAAATGAAGGGTAAAATACCTCCATGCTTCCCTACTTTGCATGGTTTCCTGCCAGTGCGTTTCTTGTTCGTCCTTCGAAACTTCAAACCCATACCCCTCTTAACTTTAGTCTTCATAATCTTGGACACTCCCCACGCAGCTAAATGTTCGCCGAGTTTGGACTTGGACAAACCAACTATTGACTTGGCTTTATCTGCAAGAATTGTGTCGGCTGCGTGTCTATCTTCCAACTTATTACTGGTCGCGTAGGCGATATTGTGTTCCTTACATGTGTCATCCAACGAATTGACAGGGACGTCACCATGCTTCAATATTCGCGCTAGCCGCATACCTGGACCACAATACTTATAGCCTGGAATATGTGACTCGAAGGGAAGTTGTTTATTAGCGTATTTACCTGTCGACATCATCTCTTGATCTTACTCCCACGATGCATTATGGCATACTAACACATACGTTCATATACTTTATACCATTTGTGTGCTGTCACTTTGCCAGGCCTCGAACTTGGTCGTTATTGTATCTGTAACATGCTCCCTATGACAACACCCTGCCAAGGAATAGTTATTTGTTGACATTGTATGGCGTGCATGGACCATCGCTGCTGGCGACACTTTCTCCCCGCGATGAGCATCGCTGTTGACAGTGTCCGAAGGCGGTGACAAAGCGCTCAAAACAAGTTCCCCACCTCCTCTTCCCCCCATGCCCACCTGTTACGAAACACTACGTAGCAAAACATGTACTCGCCAGACTGTTGCAGCCCGGTTCGAACTCTGGTCAGATGTCAACTGCTGAAGCATGAAGAAATGTATACAAGTCATTGTCTACAAGTAAAGATTACTATTATTTACTCACTTTTACACTAAAGACACAACTCTTGAAGAAGCATATAAATTATACACCAGTAAGTTAAGATTTTAGGATCCAGCTATTATACCATGAATGAAAGCCTAGCCACTTAACAAATAGTCGCTTAGCCTTGCATAGTAACACCTTCTCGACCAAATAAGTGTCTGAAAACCTTTTCGGCAAAATCTCTGCATTGTAGGAACCACCTTTCAGCCTCTCGCCATTCAAATCGACGAGTTAATAGGTCCTCGGTTCGTAATGACGAATTTTAGCAACCCGGTATATCTCCATGGACCAATTTGGTGTGTAGAATTTCGCAAAATTAGATTTGAGATGTGAAATATGCACATAGTCATCAATCTTTGCCTTAGCCTTGCGCCTATCTAATCTCTTCATGTTTTTAAAAACATTCACCAGCAAAGAATCATCTTTAACGTCCACCAGGCACATACGGATAGTGCTATGTACTCTACCATTGTAGTTGGAAATTAGACGAGGTAGAATATTTAGCCAAATGTAACTACCTCGCGCTGAGAACTCACGCCATATAACTGCTTTTAGTGTATGGTTAAATATTTCCACGATAGAGGCTTTCTTATCACTATGCATACTCTAGTGATTAATTTTATTTGCATCCATTAGTGAATGGAAGGCCATATTGTAGAATTCTCTACCTAAATCAGTCTGCATATTTTTAGGTGGTCCCTTATCTTGTAAAACAGTTTTAATCATGTAAGCAACGTCTGCTCTGCTTTTCTGGCAAACGGGGACATCACACGCATATTTGCTGGAACAATTTATTATGGTCAGCATGTATCTATATCCTTTATTAACAGAGGCATACAGAATCATTTCCACCAGGTCAGCTTGATACAAATCACGAAGTCCAAAGACGACTACTCTTCTTCTGCGGAAATTTCTTCATGCAGGCTGGTGAAGCTTGGCTGCAATCTGCGTACGAGACATTTTTCAGTACATGTATCCACCTTCACGCAATTGTACCAGGATATTCAAAATCTCATTCGTGTGTGAATCGCCTGCCTGTTGAGAGGCGATGAGTAATCGTAGACACGATACAAGCTCATTCAAATCGTCCCAGTTCACATATTCGAGCTGATTGCCCCCATCAAGCTTCGAAGCCAGTCCCGAGCTGCTAGCTAGGTCTACATCTGGAAACAGCTCGGCAACGATGTCGAATTTTGGATGTGACTCATCCTTATATGTGTTGGCGGTTACATCATTATCAGTTAAATTGTGCTCATTAGGCAAAGTAATCGCTTGTATTGATGAAGTGCCTGTCATGTAAACTCTCCGGGGCAGTGTTTAAATAGCAGCTCATAGAGGATCGGAGATGCTTGTATTGCTTCATTGTCAATCTGTATATAATCATCGGGTAGAAAAAAGTTAGTTTTTTCCCCAAGTACCATTTCTTATTCCGCCTATAAACACCATATGTCCCATAATTAAATCGCATCATGTGTACAAAGAGAGATAATTACGAACAGTGGCCGACCGTAAGTGAGAACTGTCCTTTTTTTTTCATTTCCGTTCAGCCAAAGACACATCATCATCATTGTCCTCTGGAAGTGGCTTGAGTTCGACTTTTGGGTCAGTCTTTACATTGCCGACAGGTAACTGTTAGACACGACAGAGCCGTGGTTTTATTTGTTAACGGGGCGCTCTTAGCCGCGAGGCCATACCGCACCCCGGCCTCCCAGTAGGCGGGGAAGAGGGATCACGCCCTCTCATCGCAGACATGACCAGCGCTTTCTGAATTGACCAAACCCGTTTGCCCCGACCTGTACACAGGCCGCACCAGGCAGAGCCCCGATCTGATATTGCAGATCGCACAGAGCATGTCCTACCACAAGGCCTGAGATTCTAGCACTCAGATTACCAAGCGTGTGGTATAGCCGGAGCACTACCCACGCCCCTGACGTGATCTCGGGCACGCCCCCGGAACAATCCTGTTCAACGTCCGGCTCTTTTAGCAAGAGGGGGAATCTCTCCGAGCCTTCTCCAGCATGCGGAGTCAACCACTGCCAGCACGAGTCCAACCTCGTCTGATCCAAATTCCAGGGAGTACCCCTGGATGGGCCAAGCGGATCATCCCGTGCTCCCTCTTAATTTCCATGGCACGTATGGGTTTTCCTGTGTCCGACTGCGTCGCCTAACCTCCATGCGGGAGTGTGCGGAGTCCCTCAGAACAGGTGGGTACCGCCATGACCGTCCGGTTTTACTCCCTTTGCTGTCTTCACCAGGAGCCGAGCTCACACGAAGCCGCACACCAGGCCGACTCGCAACATCAGACACGCGTCCTTTACCATCCTAGAATTTCTTCACAGGGAAATTCCTGTTTTGGGCCCCAGTGGCCTGAGTGCCAAGAGGTACCCCACCCCACCAAGTGGTCGGGCCTTGGTACTATCTATCGGCCCAAGCCATCACGGCAGATACCCCTGAACAGCCGCTAGAAAACTGTTTCCCATAGGGCACGGGCGGCAGAGCCCAGTCTGTTTAATCAGGGGTGGCACGAGAAGCCCTGGGTTGCCATGGATGTTGAGAGGCTATAAGAGACGCATCACCCATCCTTTCCGGAAACCGGTAAGTAAGTTCGTCTCGGTTACCATAGCCTAGTACTGCCACGCCCCCTCAAATGACCAACCTACACTCCCCCCACCGGGGTGACCGTACGATCCTCCCCCCACATTGCCGACAGGGGGAACAGATTGTTTCTGTAAAGTATCTAGCCGGGATGTGAGCAGGTGGAAGGCCTCTTCCAATACGGCATCACACTCCATACGCCCACGCTTGGCAAGTAGATACTTATCACGCACACTTGCAATGGCGTGCTGTAAATCCTCGACGGCAGCAGACATTAAACTAAAAAAATTAGTAAAGTGTTCATACAATATATATTAAACAATGGCTCTATGTGCAATCAGATTGACAATTTTATCTTCGAACAAATTGAGTTGCTGGAGGACTGCAGTATGCACATGCTGGCAATGTGACCATTTTTCATCGTCCATTCACAGGTCATTTAAATAACGAACAATTCTGTGCCAAATAAGTTCTTCAATATCTGCAAGTCCCGTACTCAAAGCTTGGTTTCGACTATCGAGTTCTTCGAGTATATGAGTAATAAGTTTATTTGTCATACCTTCGAATACAGAGCTGAATTTCTTTCCAAGCTGCTGCTCACACTCTCTAGCTGTGTACGTAATGTGTTCGGTGTGCTCGCACCTCCACCCATTACATTAAGGTGCTCGACTAGTTTAGCAGAAAGGGAGGCAAAACCCTTAACATCGAATTGTCCAAGCTTCGTCTCCACTGCAGTGAGCTTGGCTTCCACAATGGCCAGCTTGCCAGCACTCTTGTTCGCTACAAGCAGATTATCCTTCAATGTGGCTGCCAGGGTAGTAAGCACTCTGTAGTCGACTTGTTCACCCAAGTCAAGGAGTTGCGCCTCTACAGCGGAAAACTTGCTTCCCAGCACGCTTCGCACATCGATTGTTAAAGTCTGAAAATGTGTATTCACTGTAGCAGACATCGTACCGACGGCATCGAGGTTCGATCCCAGCTTCTTACTTATTGAGGCAAGCATGACATCACTCGCAGCCTTGACATTAGGGTGACTGTCTAGTTTAGCGGTGATACTGGTAACTTGCTCACCTACAGCACCGATTTTCTTCTCCACGGCTGAAATCTTACCACCTAAAGCATTCAGTTTCAGTACATATTCAGATAATTTGTGAAGCTGAGCCTCCATCTTGGTAGACAGTACATTCATGTTGCCGGACAGCCTACCTTCCACAGCTTCAAGTGTGTCCCCGTTAGTAAAAGCAGTCAGTTGGGACACATTTTCGAATAATGTACCAAGCTGCAAATCCATGTTAGTAGTTAGTATATTGGTATCATAGAGGCGGTCTTCCACAGGGGCAAGCTTGCCGCCCAAAGCAGACAGTTTTTTAACATCTTCAGTCAATGGGCGTAATTCACTTGTCATGGTCGTATGGACTCTACTGGCTATTCGTTCTCTTACACCACTTAGTGCAGGCTCTAAAGCAGTGATCCGAGCCATACCAGCCAATAGTGTGCGAAGATGTGTCTCGATGCTAGCTTGAAGTGCTGCCACCGGTTGCAACGCTTCCGAACTAACGCTGTGGGCAAATGATACATTAGCTGCATCGCCATCATGCTTCGCCCCGCCGAGATTCTTGGCTCGTTTCCCTCCGAAACTACAGTTCCTGTCGATAGTAGATGTAATACAGCTGTCCGGAACACGCTTCAGGCAGCTATGGCCGAACTTGGATACGGAGTAGCTCATAGTCCACTGATGATCGATAATGAACCTCTACGGCACCGTCCCTTATGAAGGGGAAAACACTTTGCTATTACAAGGAATCTGTGAGATTCGCGCCAGCAACATGAACACTTGTCTTTAAATCTGTCAAAGGTCATTTCAGTATTAACATGGTCAGAGTAGACGTGACATAGATTCAGGCCATCCATATGAAATAGAATGAGGAAATTAGCATTGTCATGCAGAAATTGTTTAGGTATGCGTGAATAAGTTTGACATATGTAAATATAATCCACTGCTACACGGCATCCCATGCTGAAATACTGCTGCATTGTCGCCTGTTTCTCACATGCCACATCGTCGAAAATAAACACAGAGTTTGGTAGAGCATCACTTAGCTGCACGACTGCTTCATTGCCACTAAAGGGAAAATATCGAAGACCATTCATGGCTTGTAGTATTTGCGATATGTGTAAGTACTTTGACTTTTGTAGTGATTTCGAGTATAGGTAAACGTTCCTTCCTCCAGAAGGCTGAGAAGCACACACGCCTTGCCGCAGTTGCTCGGCCCTGCTATGATACTACATACAGTGCTGGGTAGTAGCTTTCTGTGACACAATCTGCAGACGTTAGTTTCATCGACGACATCACTGATGCGGACAGGAAGCGTAGTGGTCTATAGCACTATCTCCATTGAACTGATATGTAAATTGGTTAAACATAGATACTTATGTTAGTCGTGAACGTTCGAGTTCAGGTGATGTGATCGGCCACATAGTTGTGGAAGAGTGTGTGCGTGTGTGTGTGTGCATGTGCGCATTAAGGAAGTTATCTATCTGCGAAACTACCACCGCGGCCCCAAGCAGTTAGAGTCGGGGGATTCGTCGCGGCGACGACCTGGAATGCATGAGCGCGAAGTAGGGACCAGGAAGTTGTCTGACGAAGCAACTGCGAGGTGTATGTAAGTGATGTGTGTGTGCATGTGCATGGGCATGTGTGTATGTGTGCATGTGTGTGTATGTGTGCATGTGTGTGTATGTTTGCATGTGTGTGTATGTGTGCATGTGTGTGTATATGTGTGTATGTGTGTGCATGCATGTGTATGTGTGTTTTAAGGGAGTTGTCTATCCACCAAACCACTGCGACCCCCAAGAAGCGAGTCGTCTACCCACCACACCACTGCAACCCCCGAGAAGTGAGTCTTCTATCTACCACACCACAGCAACCCCCGTAGTCTATCCACGACATCACCGCGGCCCCAGGAAGGTGGTGTCGTCGTATGGAACCACAGAATGCGTGAGCATGAAGTATACGATTTAGTGGGAAGGAATTAAATGATAATCGAATTTGGGAAGACTCTAAGAAAACCTCCTAGTATGGGGCGATGTAATGGGATTCAATGTAGGGAGCCCACCTGAGGGAGTTGTCTATACACCCAACCACCACGGCCCCCTCCTTCACAATGGATTGCAAGAGCATGCAGTTTGTCATGACGTCTATCCAACACACCTCCATAGAAATGGAATGCAAGAGCCTTACAGCCTGGGACTATGTGCATAGCCTGGGGCGATGTAATGGGGATTCGTTGTNTGGGACTATGTGCATAGCCTGGGGCGATGTAATGGGGATTCGTTGTAGGAAGCCCATCTGAGGCTATGTGGCAAAACAAAATGGCCGCCATAGAATTTTTAAGAAAAAAAATTAAATAAATAAAAAAAAATTGAACTTTTTTTGGAAAATTTTGAAAACAAAATGTCCACCGTGGAAGTGGAATGCAAGAGCAGGAGGTTGATGTACTGACTACCAAGATGGCCATCATCTAAGTGGAATGCAAGGGCATGAGGCTTACGCATTGCCTGGGACGTTTGACCTCGATCTTTGACCCCGTGTCCGGTGTCCCAACTCCAACTCCGTTTTTTCTGAATGCCCTATTTCTAACTAATAACATATGATCCCTACTCCTACGTATTTAGGGTAATATCAACAGCGAGCGCCACACCAGGGAGGTTTAAGAGCCCGTGGTACCGCCCCTCCTTCCGGCGACTCCACGTGCCATATTTCAGAAGGACAATGCCCGGCCACATGTGGCGAGGAATGTGCAAGTCTTCTTCATTAATGATGGGTACCATTGCTTCCCTGGCCTGCACGTTAGCCTGACATGTCGCCCATCGAACATGTCTGGGATATAGCTTGTCGGCAACTTGTTCGTCACGGACCTCCAACAACCACTGTTGATGATTTGTGGACTCGGATACAAACTGCGTGGAGGAAGATTCTCCAGGAACACATCCAGGTCCTCTTTCATTCCATGCCTAATCAATTGTGTATTGCCATGTACCTAACCTGTGGTGTAAAGTTCATTTCAATCACATGTATACATCTTAGTGTTGCATTTTTCACAATCGTTAGTGTAAAACGCGCACACAACTATAGGCGGCAGCGATACGGTGCAGCCTGGCACGCAGGAAATAGCAACAGTTCCTGCAGGTAATCACATACTGACTGTCGCTAGAAACGAACAGGAAGCTTCAATACTGTAAGCTTATTCATGTGTGGGGGAATGCTGTTTACACAAAGTGCTAAAACTTGTCCGCCACCACCGTCTGTGCAGTGGAAACAGCTGTGCATGTAGGAAGTATTAAAGTACATACACTGAAGAGCCAAAAAACTGGTACACCTGCCTATAATCGTGTAGCCTCTCCCCCCCCCCGTGCACGCAGAAGTACTGCAAGACGACGTTGCATGGACTTGACTAATGTCTGAAGGTATGCAGGAGGCAATTCGCACCATGAATCCTGCAGGGCAGTCCACACATCCAATCTGCGCCAATTTGAGAAAGGGTGGCACGTCTGTCACGCTTAATGATTCTCGTCAGTCGTCGTTTATCCCGTTTTTCAAGATCTTTTTTCGGCAGCAGCGATGTCGAAGATGTGCTGTTTTACCGGATTCCCGATATTCACGGTACACTCGTGAAATGGTCGTACGCGAACATCCAAATGTTATCGCTACCTCGGAGATGCTATGTCCCATCTCTCGTGCGCTGACTATAACACTACGTTCTATCGTGCGCTGACTATAAAACTACGTTCTAATTCACTAAAATCTTCATATCCTGCCATTGTAGCAGCAGTAACCGATCTAGCTGCCGACCGCATCGTGTTACTGTGATTGGTTCCATACCTCTGTTATTTGCATAAGCCCACCTATACCAGTTTTTTTGGCTCTTCAGTGTAATTCCTGTCAGTAAAAAATGTCTTTACAATAGGAGGGCGGCCACAATTGTTATTTTTCATTTGCTTGGTGAGGGGAAGGGATCAATGATGAGCTTTTGCTCCTAGTTTGAAGATCCCCATTACATTAAACATTGCTAGGAGAATTTTTACTCAATTTAAATTCGTTCCTTCATTTTTCAAAAAAACCGTTTCGAAATATAAATTTTCAAGGGCTCATATCTCCCATAATTTTGGTTTAAGAATAAATTGTCTTATATATTTCCTATTTGTTTTGCATAAGGAATCAGCTCTCGAAAATTGGCGGTCGAATTCCGCCCACTCTGTATATGTATTTCTGCATTGCGGTGCAAGACGTTACACAAAATACATGCATCAATTAGAAAAAAGTTTGNCCACTCTGTATATGTATTTCTGCATTGCGGTGCAAGACGTTACACAAAATACATGCATCAATTAGAAAAAAGTTTGCTTACAAATTTGGCAAAAACCATAATCTATAATCACCATTTCTTAGTTTCTCTACGTTGGCTCCAAAATCTTGTGGACTCGTAAGTGAGGTATTGGGAGTAAAATTATGTCTGACGTCCCCTTAAATGATTCACTCCTTGCATACGTTTTCTGAGCGACATTGATTTACGCTGAAAAATATTCATACGTATTCTTTGTAAGCGTATATGCCAGCAAACGCATACTTTTCGCAACATACACTCCATACTTTGCAGTTACCCATTTATCCGTGAACGCATTTTAAACCATGTTTACTTACCAAAAAACAAAGCAAGTATGAAGATGAAAATGCCACTTCCCATAAAACATAAGGCCTATCGGCTTGTCAAATGCATATGATTCAATGTATCTATACGCCTTATTTTGCAATTGAGCATTACCTTGTGGCCACTCACACCCAAATTACAGTCTTACGTAGGCCTACTTCTACTCTTACTTTCCTGATTACCATTCTATGAGTATTGTTCACCTCAAAATTTATATATCTGACAGCCCTCCACTTCTAAGATATTGAAGTTATACTCATAACAACAGTATGCTTCCGAAACCTATAATTATCATGACAAATTAAGAGCAGATCATCACATATTTTAAGCAAACAAAATAAGACAAGATGTTTTTATAACCTTGCAAGAAGCGAATGACTGAGAGAAAATTTTATTTTCGTTATAGATTTACGAAACGGGCCGAAGTGCTTCCTCTAGAGGTTGGGCAGCAGACGCCTTATTTAAATGAGCCTTGACGAATTGAATTCCCTAATGTGTATAAAATTTCCAACGATGGTTACTATTTTTATGGTTAGTAGGTAAGTACCTATGTCTTAATATCTTGTTGACGAAAGTTTTATTGAGAAGTATTAAGTTGTGGGTAGAAGGAGGAACGAAGACTGGCATTAAGACGCCCCTCTAGATTAGACTTCGTTTCTGTTTTCTGGCAGAAATTGTTTTGTTTTTGCTAAAAATAAAGTATTAATTACAAGGGCGGCACACTTAAATATGAACTCGTATAGNGCAGAAATTGTTTTGTTTTTGCTAAAAATAAAGTATTAATTACAAGGGCGGCACACTTAAATATGAACTCGTATAGTCATATATTAGTTAAAGGGTAATAAACCTAAAGAATGGTAAACTAATACGATAATACTAGTGTTTTCAGTTAACACATTGGCATCTAACCTAACATAACTTAACCAAACTGTACATACTTTATATAACACTACAAAAACCAAATAATCATGAAAAAAATCCTTACGCTAACTCTAAACCAATCCTAAGATACATTTTAAGTAGTACGAAATAAGTGTTTCTGGAACAATACGATGGAAAACCATTGACCGCCGGAATTAACACGAATGACCCGAGAATCACACTCGTGGTCTTACTGAATGCGAGTACAATGTGTTATCACTGTGCCACATTAATAGGATTATCTCAAGTCAGCATGTAGGCCAATTATTTTGATGTCGTTGCGTGCCGGACAAGGCACGATCGCGGAGGGAGAGGGCCCAATTCTTTGTATTGACGGCCTGTGTTTGCACNGTCGTTGCGTGCCGGACAAGGCACGATCGCGGAGGGAGAGGGCCCAATTCTTTGTATTGACGGCCTGTGTTTGCACTGGCGATAACCAGCTCCGGGGCGCGGACTAATCAAATTAAAGCGAGCGTCCCCACTCTGCTGGAAACTCTCGTGGGCGCAGCAGATTGTGTTGTGGACGCTCGAGTACTGACTCCCCTCCCCATGGCCCAACCTGTCCACGCCTCAATATTGCAAAGAGACAAACAAGCAGCGATATCGATAATCGATGGTTGTCCGACGGCGATGCTCTCNCCCACGCCTCAATATTGCAAAGAGACAAACAAGCAGCGATATCGATAATCGATGGTTGTCCGACGGCGATGCTCTAGTCTCCTCGCCACGCCGAGTTGTTTGTTAACTCCTTCTGCGCTGCTTTCCACAGCGGACTGGTTCTCGTCCGCTCGCTCGAAGCATTTTTGTCGAGCCATGCCATTTAATAAATATGTGATTTTTACAAGCGGGACACGATATTGTGCAATATGAATGCCTCACTTTAGCGATATACAAGTTCTTACGAAGTGGCAATAAATTTGATCAAGAATACATACTTGTAAACTTCAGCTATAGCCGTGGTGTATAAATACAATCATGTCCTACGCACTCACCTGTCCCGCGCTCGCACGTTGCACAGCGAAAATGCCTCATGAGAATATAGCTTCTTGAACATAGATGTGACACCGCATTAGAAACGCCGACCAACGTCGTCCTTAGACTCGGTGCACACGAGCGTTTTGCGTTGGCGACGACGCTGCGTCATTCTGCAGCGCGATTCAACAGTTCGCATGTTCTAATGTAACGCCGCACACGTCTGGCAGCGATGCCACGCCGTAGCTGCGACGAGGCTGCAAGTCCCCGCGCGCCGACCACTGCTCCGACTCCGTGTCGCGCCCGGATGTAGCGTGGCAGCAGTGTGTGAAATAGCATCAGGCAGTGCACACGTGCGTTGATAGTTGAAGAATGGACGCGGCCGATTTAGATGTGGCGCAATTTAAAGAGGTAGTTAAGAAATAACTTGAATTGTGGAATTACGTCATGCGAAGAATACCATGTCAGGAATACGAAAAGTGCCGCATGGGTGAAGATTTGTGAAAAGGTTTGGATAGATTATAATTAGAAACCGGATAAAGACAACATGCAATTGGTAAGTACTTCAAATATACTCTATCCGATTAACTATAGTAAAATTAGGTGCAATCAAAGAAAGTACTTGAAGTCAGGATCGTGCGCAAGGGGGGCGGGAGAAATATACCCAGTGTCCTTAAATGAAATAATATAAAACAACTACTGCAATAAAGCTATCAAAACAAATAATTTCAGTATTGTGTCTTATGTCACAGCTATAGACTATTCACGGTAAAGTGAGGACTTTTGAAATCCCTCTCATTTGAAATAATAGATAATAAATATGTTTCATTACAGTCTTAGATGTTAACTTCTGAGTGCGGTGGAATATATGCATTGTGTTTATTAATAACATTGCAATATTTATTTAAAAAGGCGGTTAAAGGATAAATTATGACTGAAAGCAAAAAGTAACTAGGGTCTCATAATTGCTCACTTTAGCATGAACAGCATATACTGTAATGTAAATAGTGTTTTACTGTTTCTTGAATTTACTGCTTTCGATGTGTTTTGGTTTGAAGTGATATCCTCCTCTCCAATTCACCCCACCCCCGACCCAGACATTGCAATTTTGCGTATGCTCCTGCTGTCTCTTTGCATATCACTTAATACGTGTAAATTATAAAGTAAATTCGAAGGTATTGTAATGTTTGGTGACTTGGTTAATACGTAACAGATTTAATAGGATATTGAATATTACAAAAGTATGACATATTGTATCTGGAGAAAGTATGTTTGAATGTCAGTCGTTAACACTTCGTTAATGAGCTTACCTCACATAATCGTTTCCAACCAACGATTAGTACAACTCCATGAGTAAATATATGTAACATAATGCTGCACTACAATAAATAAAGTTACTCTGAAAATTGTCTGCTAATATAAATGTTAGATGGTTACACATTTCCGTTGTTTCTTAATGCTCACATTATATGCCATGATGCACTGCCGCTCAGCTCACAAAATAATCTGCTAATGCATTTCTTCTGCGGTTTAATAAAATCCCTACTTGCCTTTGGGAATATCATTGTCCTGTTTATGTAGCCCATGTACACTTATTGTGTCTTCAAAGCTGTAACCGTCTCTCAAACGAACATAGTTGTTTAGAACACAGAAACAAAGTCCAAGGATACATTTAAAGGTCTGTAAAAATTTTCCATTTGTTTTTGAGAATCCCGAATGTACACTCCACGTACCTTCTGGCACTATACAACCTGCAGTTGAAGATACGCTTCTTGTATGACAGTAACGTTTCACTGTAGGATCTCATTACCTAATCCGAGAGCGAAAAAGCTTCATCGCCTGTATGAAATTGGTGGTCCTGTAGTTCCAGGTATTGATTTTCCGTTTGGTATACTAACTTTCCCGTTTTACAACATTTCATAGAGTTTTGAATTTTCGAAGATAGTACTGTCGAATTCTCTCCCACGGGACCGTACTTCTACATAATTAAAAATATAGTTTGCATCTGCAACCGCAAACAGCACAATCGAATGGTAGTTCGGGCAGTTATGGAATAGAGAACCACTGAAATCTGGCTTCACTAGTCGAACATGCTTGCTATGTAACGCACCTATACAAATTTGGAAATTCGCACATTTGTCAAACACCGAAGCATTTTCCAACCATCTGTCCTCTGTGAAGTCAGGCATGCACTATTTATGCAGGATTTTCCACACAACCTTGCATACTTTACTAGAAATTTTGCATACTGTAGTGTGCCCTAATCTGTATTGATAATGCAGGTCAAAGAGAGTGCATCCTCTACCCAAGTACCTGAAAAATAAATATTACGTTTAGGTTCGTATACTAAGTTCAGTTTTAGCATAGAGTATTAACAAGACAAATAAAAGTGTACGACGTTGCGTTATTAACGCACTCTCTTTTTGTGGACAGGTTCTAAGTTCCAGAAGAAATGGAAGAGTATAAAAACCAACTTCACAAGAAGTGAGAAAAAGAAAACTTCATCAGGGCAGTAAGGCCATTCAGCAAGACGTTACTTTTGTGCTAGGCAACCTTCATTCCTGCTGTAGACAGTGGAACAAACACCAACCCAAACAAGTGTAGATAATATACACAATGTTGTCAACGACAAAGTGGATGTTATTCTGAGTAGTAAGTAATGGTTTTCATTCAATTATTAGATTACTTCATATTTACATTCGTGTTAGAGCTATTTAGAATGAATACTTCAAATTATATACATTCCGCTTACCTCCGTGTGACAGCCAACATTTCTACAGGTGGAATAGAGAGCCTCATCACAGTGTATTGCTTTTTATGGAGCCCATTAGTTAAACTGCCACTTCTTCAAATGACCCAGTACTCATTCGAAAATAATTAAAAAATTTAAAAAATTATTTTTATCGTTTCGAAAATCATACAAGCGAAAACGTTAACAAACGTTATTAAATCTGAGTTTATAATTACATCCTGCTCAGTACTGTATTTAATACTATTTATATTTTGAACAACTGACATACCCTTTGACCAGGGAACAATAAATACCCTTGTACTGATTTCACAAGTGCGAGAAGAAGTAGGGATTTAGTTACATAACCTCATTTTTGCCGGAAAGCTAAAGACAACTGGATTTCCTGATCACTGCGGGCTTCAAACCACATGCACCAGATTTAGGGACAGACATGTTTGAATCACGCTCGAGGTTGGGCGCTAAATATCACCAGTCAGGCCTCCTAGCGTCAACGATCATGACACTGAGGACCCTGAAGTGCGTAATGGCTTCACATCTTATCAAAGGAATGACATACGTACGACCACACACCTCGCTTGAAACGAAAATGTTGGAACTTCTACGAAATATGCTTTTCTTGCAAAAACATTTAAAGTTTGTTTTTATTCTTATATAGGAAAACATTTTTCTGTGTCGGAAAATTTTAAGCATGTTTTGGACTTCGCTATAAATCTAGATCCCTTCCTTGTGAAATATAGTATTTAGTAAAGGGAACATATTTTAACTCCCTGTTAGACGGAGAAATGTAGTCCACCGAATAAAAAGTTTTGATTGTTTAAAAGCGGCAGCTGGATAATATGTTTCTATTGACAAACATGCCTGAAAAACGCATGAAAATCTATTACAAGGGTTGACAGCCACTATATTGCTAAAGAAAAGTTGCTTTGGTCTGTAATAATATTTGCATAATGTATATACGTATATTTTAAAATATCCAGATGATACTGTTAGTAATAGTTTCCGGCGTTAGGTTGTGTGGATGTTACTGACGAACTTTTGACTGATTTTGTCGATAGAAATTTAGAACATGCTGTAATTGTAAAGATAATATAAAACTTACCACCACCAGTTGCATTCAGTTTGTAAGGGAACGAGAGTGTGGTTTACTAAGTGTACCAGGAGTCCCAGCCCATCACCTCAATATGGCTTCTTATATACCCTCAGCTCTGTTCACGCTTATTCAAACAAGCAAATGAAAATTTACTAATTTTGAATGGCACATGCTGTACTAATTTCTACTTCAAAATTTAAACAACAAATATTTCTAAGAATAAATTAAATCCACAAATGCTATGAAAACCATGATAATCGAAGGTTGACAATTAATTGGATGACTACCTGTCACTGATTTAACAGTGACTCGTAGTAATTTTTACTGACTTCTCTTTCCCGAGCACTGGCTCATAGTAATAGGTTAATGGCTACGTTGTTGTGCCCCTAAAGACGAGGTCAGCACCCAAAGGAATAAATAATGGTATGTTTGGGTGGTGTCCGCAGGTGCACCCGATTAGTTCGACTACTCAGGAGTCAGTCAGTTGTCAGTTATCTAAACGTAAACTGCCATCGTCCTTAAAGCGTGACGTAATAAATATCCTGTAATGTGAAAGTTGAGTTGTGTCGAGAGTTGAGAGATTTGGGCGGATCTTTAACAACGAGATCTGGAGAACCGACGAGGGCGAAATGCGGTGAGAATGGAGCAGCGTAGGAATGCAAGAGCTGGGGAAACGGGAGATCCCCGAGAAAACCCACAGACCAGCGGCATCGTCCGGCACGATTCCCTCTTGCGAAAATCCGGAGTAACCCGGCCGGGGATTGAACCCGGTTCGCCTTTGTGGGAGGCGAGCATTCTATCCGCTCAGCCACCCTGGCCCCTGTAATGTAAACGAGACCTAATTTGTGCAGACGGTAAAGTATGATAAGGTCTCACGTCTCCATATGGAATATTACAGTACGTTACAGGAAACGTGTCTTTAAAATTTGGAGGATGATTCGTGACGCAATTTTCAGGAAATATAGAAATTGTACCACCTGTAGTTCTTAGGGAGTTACAGTGCAGATAAGTAAACGATAGCATGCTTTGGATATACTGCCTTGGCAAATAATAAATGATACAATTTGCCGCCACAGGGATTAGTAGACAAAAGAAGCGCAAATCTTAAGAGCAGATTTTTTTGATCGCAAGAGAACAAGATGTGAATATCCGTAAGGTTATGAAAAAAAAAAAGTAGAAAACCGTTAGTAACAAAATAATAAATATTAATTAAACAATGGAATAGGTTACAACAATCTATTTATTTGGAATCCTATTTTTAAAAATTGGCATATAAGAGCATGTATCTTCCACTTATTTATGCAAGAATTTTCGAGATGGTATTTTGGTAAAACGATGCTAATGATCTCTAATATTATTGCAAGAGAACTGATAGTTGAAAAAAAAAAATGGTCTGTCCTAGTAAAAAATGGTGATTCTTAATAATAGATCAAGCAATATTGAAACTCACTCTAAATTTTATTTATATGTATTTATGACGTGGAAAACTTGCAAAATTTGACGGAAAAGATATAAAAGAATTCATTAATTTTTATGTTTCTCTGTTACAGTATCCGCCTTACATAAGAATAAAAACAGCTAGTTTAAAATAATCTTCATAATTTTTTTTAAACAGTTGTGGAACTTTTACATTACCCGAAGTTTTGCATCATTAATTTATTAAGTACAAATTTCCATTTCACTAATACTTTGACCGTTTCGTCAACTTTCACNCGAAGTTTTGCATCATTAATTTATTAAGTACAAATTTCCATTTCACTAATACTTTGACCGTTTCGTCAACTTTCACTGAAGTCTTCTTCAAGAGAAGCAAATATCCTGGCAAACTTATAATTTCCATCATGCCGGGTAATTCAAACAGAAGTTAACAAGTGAGCACGGAGAAACTCAAGATTNTGGCAAACTTATAATTTCCATCATGCCGGGTAATTCAAACAGAAGTTAACAAGTGAGCACGGAGAAACTCAAGATTCGACGATAAATGCCCGAGATTTGTTGGCTGTTCCTGCGATGGAACTTGGAGCAAAAGTATATACCTCGCTCTCTCTACTTCATCCTTTCCATGACGGATAAAGGAATAACAGTATTAAATATTGCTTCTGTTAGCTGTTACTCTGTCGCGGTTGAAAGTTCAAACAGTCTGACGGAGAAGGGAAGAGCTAATTTCCTGCTCGTCAGTCACCTTGGTCCGTTACTCAATCCACGGTTGGAGGGTATAATCGGTTAAGGTAATATCAAAGGAGGGAAGTTATGTTGCTGAGGGGCCAGGTCTAAAGAAAGAAATTCAAGAAGGGAGAGTTCTGAATAAAGTTTTTCTTCCAGGATATGGAGATGCACAGTTTGGAATCGCGTGACGAAAAGCTTACAAATCCTGGCCATGATTGTGTGTTAAAAAAATACAAAGAAAGAAAAAATATATAAGTGGATTTAAAGTGTACTCCTTCAGTCGTTCTTCTTAGCACGCACTCATTGTATTAGTATAAGGTTTATGACATCGTATGTAAATGAACTACGTAGATGTTGAGATATATGAAGGTAAATCTGAAAAATAAAACGTCATTAAAGAAATTAANAGGTAAATCTGAAAAATAAAACGTCATTAAAGAAATTAAACATTTAACTATAGATACAGCAGCCAAATGTAGCTCTGTTCCTAGAATAATTATTGCAGCGGGGAAGAATTTAATTTAAACAATATTTGCTGTAAATTATCGAATTTGTTGAAGGTCATAAAAATCACAAAATCCTAACTAATATCATAAATACGAAAGTGTGTTTGTTTGTTTGTCGTTCTTTCACGTCACAACGGAGCAACGGATCGACGTGATTTTGTATACAGAGATAGTTGGAGGGCCGGGAAGTGACATAGACTACTTTTTATCCCGAGAAAATATCTTATTCCCTAAGGGAAATTCTTATTGGAAAATGAAAAAGTACACAAACGAAATAACAATTCAACCTCGCAACCGAGCAACAGATCAACGTTATTTTTTGCACAGAAATAGTTGGAGGGCTGGAAGGTGATATTGGCTACTTTTTATCTCGAGAAAATATCTCAAAATTAAAAACAATAATAGTGAATGAATTCGGAAAAAAAGTTTGCCACCAGCGCGCTTTCTTGCAATACGCTGTCTAAACCGTTAAATATGGAACAAGATCATGTAGTAAAGAATTATGTAGAATAAAAAGAATAAAAAAAAACTTCCGCGGTAGCAAATGTCTATCTATAACAGAGAAATGCTAATAAGTGTTTTTACCATTTAGTTCACCCAGACGTTGAGTTTTGTATAGAGTATATAAGATCAACAGTAAGTAAAATTCAAGTTTATAAAAAAAAAAAAAAAAAAACCTTAAAATTAATTCTGTAGTTCACGTGAGCGGAGCCGCGGCCACAGCTAGTATATTATAAAACCGAAACAAAGCTAAGCTGCTGTAAATAACTATGTGAAAATACACACCGAGAGTTCCACAGAAGCCATTAAGTCGGATTAAGACATTAATTACAGACGAAACGAGACAATGGGAACGGAAACAAAAACCAAACCAACGAAAAAGGAGGAATTTATTTAGAATACACGCGAATAACACTGAACGTGTCGAAAACAGGCGACCACAGTAAGTTTGCTGTGAGGAACGTCACGAACAGAAATAGCACCGTTTAGGTTTCTTTTGTCCCGTTTACTTTGCGGTCACATAATTAATTCATTCTGCGGGGTCTCTATGCGATATTTACATATCTGTCAACAAAGTCTAATCTTGGCTTTTTTTCTCGATATTTACGTGTTTTGTACCATTTACTACGTTTTATGCGAAACAGAAACAAAATGAAGTGGATTATTTAACTTATTTATATCCTTGTACAATACCTACTCTTAAACAATCATTAAAATTTATTGCTGGGAAACATTTCAGATATTTTGTGCAGGCGCAAAGGCAGTCTTCGTTCTGTTGGCTGCACGACGGCAAGCGTTCCGCTGAAGCAAAATAACAAATGTACTCCGCCACACAGACTTATCCTGCAGCTCTGTTAACGTCAGCAGCTCTCAGTAGCCATCATGTCTTAATGCTTGCATTTCTTATGATTCTGTGACAAACTCTGCCAATTTCTCTACGCAAAATGAGATATTTGCTTCGGAAACAGTTACAGTGGTGTCAAGTATATTTTACACCACTATTATGATTTCAGATATTTTTACACGCACTCCCATAAGCTCATGCCTAAACAAGCAGATACATAAATACCAAAACATTGTGATTATGGATAGTTTAATTTGTAAACCATGGTTAGTTTAAACTCTTATGAAATTTCCTTAATTTATACACGCAAGACTTCTTGAATCATAGGAATACCCACCAAAATAGTGGTATTTTTCTTCGATAAACAAGACATTTAAGGTTCATAAATGCCTGTATTGCATTACTTTAGATTGGTAAAGATGTAGCAGTAGCAATAGTNAAACAAGACATTTAAGGTTCATAAATGCCTGTATTGCATTACTTTAGATTGGTAAAGATGTAGCAGTAGCAATAGTAACTGGTCATCCGCCGTATTTTTCATTACACGTGCACAGAGAAGCTAGAAATTGGAAGAGGCTGTTATATTAAAAGGTCTTTAAGAGCCTAGTAAATGTCTGCTTAGTTGAGCAGGTGGTTTCGTAGAGCCTTCTAGTTGCGGCCAATCATATCTCAACTCCTATGAATGCCTTTCCTGTTCACCAATAATTGCGATGTTCTTATAATAATTTACTGTGGCGATCTGTCACAGTTCGTATAAATCTGAGTCATTATTTAATAGCTCAATTTTAGAGAAAAGTGATAATTAGGAGATACTCTTCCCTCACAAATCTTTCCAGTTGCCATTCCAAGTGTGAAAAGGGATATAAAATTATCATACGATTTTCCTTTTATGTAATTTTTACTGTTGACTGTGATTTCGCACTGGTAAATTTCAAAATGTATTATGTACGAAAAATCGGTCGTGGCTGATCTGATGTTATACTTCTAGCAGGCGTCGCAAAGTTTCTTTGGGCGGGGGGAACGGGGGCTGCCCGACGAAGCCCGCCGACCAGCGGCATCGTCCGCCACGATTCCCACATGTGAAAATCCGGGACCGACCCCACCGGGAATCGAACCCGTTTCGCCTAGGTGGGAGGTGAGTAGTCTAACAACTACACCACCTTGGCCCCTCCAGGAATATAGAATTTTGCAGACACCTGCCAGATATTCCGCTGTTACCGTTAGCATAACTATTTGTTCTCAGGTCAAGAAATTGAAAGTTGTTATGAAACAAATATTGTCACGATGCAGGCTGCCTCTTCCAACCATTGTCATATCTGCAACCCACTTCGTAACATATGTATATGGGGTAGAGGCCTAGCTCCTTTTTCAATCTCAGCTCAGATGGTAGGTAAATCACATTCTTGGAAGACGGGGACGTGAGCACTCGGTGTACAAATTCGTACTTTATAACTTTCACACGAGAGGTTTTAGTGGCATTTGTTTAGTTTACCCTTTCAATCCTTATCTTATAATTAGAGAAGGGATGTCTAAACCGTAAAATAATGTTCACTACTCATCGTTACTGTTAAATTCCTGTGTTTAATAAAAAAAAAAANAGGGATGTCTAAACCGTAAAATAATGTTCACTACTCATCGTTACTGTTAAATTCCTGTGTTTAATAAAAAAAAAAATACTTTCTCTAACACATTTGCTAAATTTATCACACAATTGTTTATCATATCGCTGTACAAAACATTNAAAAAAAAAATACTTTCTCTAACACATTTGCTAAATTTATCACACAATTGTTTATCATATCGCTGTACAAAACATTAATTAAATATATTAAATAAAACTTAACTCGAAATTCAATTTAACGAGAGTATCATAAATTTGAGTACCGTTGCCAGTGGGGCCCGTATAAAATAATCTAAACCACATATGTAGGACATCTCCTATAAAGGGTTCTACATTTAACTGAATTTTAATCAGCTACCACATAACGGTTGAGCCGTTCCTCGCTGAACCATCACTGCCCTCCCCCTCTCGGCCACCAGAGGGAGGCAACACCTTATATGGCTGGAACGAGCACACATCTCACAACTCACTGCACACACATGCATTTCCGCACCCGCACCGACTTACGCGCATTCCGCGGCGCACCCGTGATTATTTACCTCCGCCCCAGGCCAGAGTGAGACCTGCCTAGGATTAAACTGAGCCTGAACTTGAACCATCAGCCAAGCGTCCACACTGGTCAGCGCCTGCCCATATCACCTCGCACTACCGCCTATTCCCGCGCCCCGCGACCAGCAACTGCCGAGTTTCCAGACGACGGTTTGTGAACGCACGGCTCGGCCAGCCCCGCGAGCACGCACGCATTTCGCAGTAGGCTGGGCTGCATCGCGCCAGCTAGAACTGCACGATTCGCGGATGTCAAGCGCCGAACTTCCGAGCAGCGAGAGCCCTCCGCAAATTGTCAGCTCAACACACATGCCAATGCCCCACCTAAAGCAAATTTCCAGGTCCTGCAGCTTGCTCGCGACAAAAAGAACACCAAACACAGAAATTTTGTCAAATCTAGATCACAAAAATGTTCATTCTGACAACATATTTTGATGATACCCCTAATAGCAAACCAACTGAAATCACCCAGTAGTTGGAAACGTGACAGTCTGATTTCAAGTTGTTAGAAATTATCACAGTGCTGTCAGGCCTCGTCTGGATTTTGTAAATAATCAGTAGCATTTGTTTAAAATCTAATGCCTCACACGTAACGAAATAATAATTATTTTCAAGAGGTGTTAAATAATATTTTACCATCAACAGTTGTGCACAGAAGTAATACAGGCTTTGAGACCCCCTGACTGTACCGATATACAAACCACTAGTTTACTGGCCAAGTGCTGTAATGATTCCAGTTCGTACTATAAGGCCTACACCAATCACAGGAATGACCTTGTCATATGGGAGTAACGCCTTAAAAAAGGACGTTTCACAGCATAACGCATTGGGCATAAAGTCTTAAAATACAAACGTAATAGCGAGAATTATTTTAATTTTATAAATGCGCAGTTCCAATATATACGCCAGCATTTCTGGAACTATACTAAAACCAATATGTATTTATATAGGTTTTTAATAAAAAGTGATCTGGAATTCTTATACACGATCCGGCGAGCAGAGAATAATTTTATGAGTTATTGTTGATATGGTGTAGTCATTGAAATGAAAATACTCCTAGACAATCGCCCTAAATATTCCACAGTTCCACTTGCAGAGTTATTGAGATAACGGAATGAACATGAGTAAATTTATTCAGTAATCGATGGAGTACCAAATACTATAATGCAATAATTGTAACAAATTTTTTTCGTGTGAGTAACAACACGCAGAAACGCCATAAGTACGGAAAATTATTATAGTAGTATCTAAATATTTAATGATTACCTAATCTCAAAATACAAAAGCAGCATTGTTTCAAAAAGTAAAACAAGTTTTAAATAGAAAGGCTGCTTTTATACCGTTAAAAACTACAGTTTATCACGGAATAAACTTAGTCGTTATACTTTATTCTAACTTTATTTATTGCTGGTTTCTTATTTCTGAAACTACAAAAATAAATTTCTTTATTTCTTTAGTATCTCTTTTCGTCTTTTTGTTCAACTACTTAAACGTATGTAAGTTTGTTCCGCACAACACTAACATTTTTAATAAGACGAAATCTTAATTTCTAGCAGCATAATTTTATCCCTAACTGTTTTTTCTGTTTATAAACAAGAAATTACTGATATAACTTGACGTGGGCTTGTCTAGGCCCCACAGTTGTGCGCCAAATTATCTTGACGCTGTACCACCACTGTGGAAGACAGGGTGACTTATAGCGTCGTAGTTACGTCCTCCCGGCATAGACTATATGATGCCTGAAGGTTAAGGGGTTTGCAATAATGTAGTCGGTTGCTGTTTCCTTTTGAAGGACGAATATATTGTCTGGAGTTTAAACCAAAACTACATACATCAACACTTGAGAGGTGTGGTACCTAATTTAACTACTCGTATTAACTGTGGACGACTTCGTGGTGTAGGGGGGCTTCTCTTGACGGCGTACTGTATACTTATCTCAGCTGTGGGTGCTGGTATGATGTCAGC
>NQII01004271.1:43123-74837 GCA_002778355.1 Clitarchus hookeri
GGTGGGGAAGGCCTAAGCCGCAGGACACGTGTAACTGCGCTCCGCCACCTGCCTCGTGACACGTGTCGACTGGGGAGGCGCTCGCAAAGGGGCGTCAGCGACATTTCTATTCCAAAAGACGTCACACGTCAAACTAATGAGCCTACTTTCCTCAACATGGGTGCAGCTAATTTTTAAATAATTTTTTAAAAAGCTGAGTTGGTAGGCAGGACTTGTTTCGTACCATGATCTAGTGTGCTATCAACTGAATTACAGAGGTCGGATTTGAACATACACTTCGAATTTGATAAGTATAATATTTCGAATGATAAGATTTACTGACCTAAATAAGTGACTGATTCACTTAAAACGTGTAAGTTTACATGGCTTACTATAGCGCTACTTGTGTGAAGAATTTATGAAAATCGGTTGAATGGTTCCTGAGATATGGCATAAAACCTCCATATTTTTCATGTGTATTAGCACATTCGATGATTGTATACTGCCAGTACACACAGCTAAGCTGAAAACTATGAGGCTGCATAGTTTTGTAGATATAACTAAGCTAAAATTATTGTATAGCCGCCATTTGGAAATAAGTGTCGGTCACGGTTAAAAAAATACTTATATTTGTATGGCCATACACAGAACAACTTCTTCGCCAAATTTTGTAAGAACGGGTTGGTAGTTCCCCGAGATATGGCATAACAACTTAATATATATTGTGGGGCTAACACACAAAATGGTAGAAATGAGTGTCTGTATAGCGAAATTTGATGGCTGTAATTGATACTGCCAGCATACAAACAAAGTCAAATTTGAATTTGGTTCGTTAATAAAAGTTACTGATCAAAAATAATTATATATCCACCATTTTGAAAATAAGAGACAGACCTACTTAAAACAAACCATTTTACACCACCTGCTGTAATGGAAATTGTTTGCTAAATTTGGTAGGAATCGGTTAATCGTTTTCCAAGATATGAAATTAAAACTTTATTTTATCGTATGGTGTTATCTTACAAAATGGCAGATACTACATCCTTCCATTTTAAGAACCTTAGAAACTTATTTGCAAATAAAAATTTCGTGATCTTTTTAGTCTACTTTCGGAAGGAAAGAAAGACTTATGTGATCACTTTCTTGACAGTGTGTGTGCACATGTGTGTGTCTGTACATGTATGTGTCCTTCCAATTATTGAATGCGTTAACCGAATTTCACCAAACTCGGTACATATATAGTACTTAATAAGGACACCTGACTTTAATTGCTTNTTGAATGCGTTAACCGAATTTCACCAAACTCGGTACATATATAGTACTTAATAAGGACACCTGACTTTAATTGCTTTATACTACTCAGGGCACTTACTTTCAAAATGGCAGCCATTTGAATATTATGGGTCATGTCATATTTCGAGAAACATTCATCTTATCTAAACAAAATTTTGTATGCTGGCAGAGCATCATGTAAGCATTAATTTTGAAATGGATATTGTTGTTAGTCTGCCATTTTCTAAACGAAAATGAAAAATATAACATTTTACATTATATCATTAAAACTATCAAATACAATTCTCACACAATTTGGAATGTAAATAATACTATGACAGGGCAGCTAAACGTAATTAAATTTGATTAGGTACATATTTTCAAAATGGCAGCCATACAAATATTTGAGTTTTTTGGTATATCTTTTACACAATTGAACCATTTTGGCCAAATTTTGTACTCTAAATTTATCTATTACAGGCATCACATATGCCAACACATAGCCACTTTTGTCAGCCATTGTGTGAAATAGTGCCACATGAATAAATTACGTTTTTATGTCATATCACTGTAAACAATGCAACGATTCATATCAAACTTGGAAAACAAGCAACACTGTGANAATTACGTTTTTATGTCATATCACTATAAACAATGCAACGATTCATATCAAACTTGGAAAACAAGCAACACTGTGACAGATTATGTAAAATGGCCTGTTTTAAGTATGTCAGACACTTATTTTAAAAATGGTGGCCACATACACATTTTAGCNCAGATTATGTAAAATGGCCTGTTTTAAGTATGTCAGACACTTATTTTAAAAATGGTGGCCACATACACATTTTAGCTTAGAATGTTCTATCGCCATAGCCACGCATTCAATTTCAAATTAATTTTATATGCTAGCAGTAGATATTACTACTCTGAACTGTATATAACAAAACATATTTTGTCCGTCATTTTGTAAGATAGCGCAATACGAATAAGTAAATTTATGTAATATCNCTGTATATAACAAAACATATTTTGTCCGTCATTTTGTAAGATAGCGCAATACGAATAAGTAAATTTATGTAATATCTTGAGAAACAATTGACAATCCTACACAATTTGGCGAACAAGTTGTACTGTGGCAGATTATGTAAAATGAAATGTTTNTTGAGAAACAATTGACAATCCTACACAATTTGGCGAACAAGTTGTACTGTGGCAGATTATGTAAAATGAAATGTTTTAAAAATGTCATACACTTATTTTTAAAATGGCGGTCACATAAGCATCTTAACTTAGTATACTTTATCGTCGAAACTATGTAATCATTTCAAACTTAATTATGTATGTTTGCAATATTTATTACAACTATCCAATGCATATATACTGAACATCTTTTGTCCGCCATATTGTAAGATATGCCACATGAAAAAAATATAGTTTTTATGTAACATCTCGGGAAAAAATTGACAGATTAATACACAATTTGGCAAACAATTGGCGTAGACTGGTATGTTTTAAGTAGGCCAGGCATTTATTTAAAAAATGGTGCAGTGAAAAATGTTTGCCAAATTTTGTAGGAATCTATCAATTAATTGTCTCTATTGCAACCATCAAATTTGTCTATAAAGAGCGTCATTCATTTCTCTGCCATTTTGTAAGTAAGTCCCACTAAAATTTTTTAATGTCATATCTCGGGAAAGAATTAACCCATTTTTACTTAATTTGACTAAGAAGTTCTACTATGTTAGGCAGTATAACCACATGTATTTATGAAGTGTTAAAGGTAACTATCTTTGTTTTTCTTTCGTCANTTCTACTATGTTAGGCAGTATAACCACATGTATTTATGAAGTGTTAAAGGTAACTATCTTTGTTTTTCTTTCGTCATTTGTTCATACATTGCTGTAGGATGCCATCTTGTGTTTCATGTTTTCAACACCTAGGTGGTGCTAGTGTATTAATAATCGATATCGTCACTCGGCTGTAGTCATATTTGTTTATGTTTTTAATGTACAGATTGCACTGTCGGCGCCCTTCGAGTTGGACTCTATTTTCAACACATAGGTGACATTAATTTCTCGATTGAGCCGCCAGGTGAGCTGGCCGCACTCATAATTATAGANTCTATTTTCAACACATAGGTGACATTAATTTCTCGATTGAGCCGCCAGGTGAGCTGGCCGCACTCATAATTATAGACATAAGAAAAATCTGTAATTTTTCATCCTATTTAAAAAAAGTGTTTTTTTTTTTCAACTAACAGTATACCTATGTGCAAGATGCGAGACATTGACTACATGCAATTTCATTAAAATTAAAATTTGTTCAATTTTAAAAGGCATTTTTTATTTAATTTTATAATTCCACATATAATACAATAGCACTTGATATAATACTTTTTAAATTAAACTAATTTAATATCTGTACCTTTTATATTATAATTATATTTTGGCAAATCAGTTAAACATGTAATAAAACACAATTTTATTCACAGGCTTTTTTTTTATTAAATTAATTTATATAGTCACTAATGTTCTCAAATAAATTACAATATTCTTCAATATATATGCATCTCAATATATGCAACTTTTTTGTTGATGAGAAATGCACTTCACCTTTACAGGTCTTCGCATGTCTAAGAAAATGGTCGCTACGGATTAACTGCTTACCGCACCTATCACACAAATATGACATGCGACCGGGATTTTTGGTACAATTAAAGCGCTCATGTCACCGTACATTGTGGCCGAAAGTAAATGTCTTATCACAAAAGTGACACTGATGACGGCGTAGTGGTTCAGGCAAAGACATGGACAGACCTGTTGGAGATGCAGTTGTTGGAGCGGAGTTAAAGAAGAAGGTAACGCCGGCAATAATGTTCTAGTTACCTCAGGCGAAAAAGTTCAATGGCTACATTGAAGATTTCGTAGGCCTAACAGCTGAAAAAAGTGGATGATACTGTAGCATCTGTAGATGATCGTGCTGCACTGGTGGAAGTAGATGCTGCTAGTGACGTAGCCACCACAGCTAAAGAAGTCGATGGCGCTGGTAAAACAGGAGACATATTACTCGAATAAGAAATCTATGGCAAGAAGCCATTGGCGGGCAATATCCACTCCACTTTAACGTAACTAGCTATAGATTACCTGGTGTAGAAGTTAGCCGAGACGATCCACCTTTCATCTTAGCCGTTGTCAAACTAAGCATCTCAGCTGTCCCCTCTACTGCTTATAATACAGTATACGCGTATGCAAGCAATATTACGTCATATTGACTTTGAACAAATCGTATTAAACCATTAATATATTGTTCAGACACCGACCAGCCAATCACATAGTTTCCACGTGATTGCAGATGACCAATCACGTGCAGGCACTGAGACATTACGTGCAGTCAGGTAGGCAGGCTTTAAATACTTATCATTATTATCTTTATGAACAACTCAAACAGGCCAGTATGCCAAACCACACCCCCGTCCAAGAAATTTACTCGGAAGGACGAGACAATGACGAGAAAACGTAATTTTTCACTTTATTACTGCTGAGTACGTGGCAGCACCTCGACCACACCACGCAACAGATGTACCGCCTACAGACGTATTAAACGCACAGACTAAGGTGGGCTGAGGGTAATATTCCGTACGAGGAAATTCCGGCAATGTCGGACTCTGCCATAATTTGCGAGTATCCTGTGTGTGTGATTGGAAGACGCCAAGAGTAGGCGATTCGCAATTCGTGCCCCATCGGAACGAACGTCGTAGACATTCACAATCATTGTCGCTGCCCACCGTTTCGTCAGCTCGTCGAGACGTACGCTGCAAGACTTCACGAGTGGACAAATGAAATATATTTCTGTGCTCCGTGCAACTCCGNCAGCTCGTCGAGACGTACGCTGCAAGACTTCACGAGTGGACAAATGAAATATATTTCTGTGCTCCGTGCAACTCCCAAGCCCTATGACTATAGAGTTATGATAACCCTTGGTACATAAAAAAAAAAATATTATGTGTGTAATGCCAAACCATGTCTCAAAGAAGAAACACATTTAAAAAAAAGTATTCCTTGTATTTGTTTGCTATGCAGAAGAATTATATTGTAATATTGTGCATAAATAAATGTGTTAAAAAAAATTATATATTTTTTATCTTGAGTTATGTCCTGCTCATGCAAGTTAAGAAAACACTGCTGATAAAGAAAAATAAAGTAGTATATATATATATATATATATATTTTTTTTTTTTTGTTATAATTTAAATTAAAAAAATCTTCCATGAGTCATCACTAAAATAACATGTGATATATTTCATGTGTATGAATGTAATTATTTATTAAAAAAATTAATTGAGGATTTGGGTTAAAACACTTTGCTGATGAAGCTGCCTCGAAAATTATCTTTAGACATGCCATGTAGCAGCAGTGGCAGAGACGGCCGGAGTTAAGGTTGGCACCATGTGCCGTATTCACGAGTTGGCTGCCATGCATAAGATGTACTTTGCTCTTCCTGCTGAACACACAGCGGGCAGGCACGTGGGTACCTTGAGTCTGGGAAAGGAGGGGAGTAGCTAGCCTACAGCGGTGGCTTCACGCTAGCTACATTAAATTTAATATTCCAACAGAGATCGGTTGCTTATTCATTTGTCATTTAAAACTTTAATACGTTGCAAAAATAATTCATGAATGCGTACTTATTTTATCACAAAAACTTTAATACGTCGGAAAAAAAAGTAATATGCTTTTGTCTTTAGCCCATTCGAGAATACACACAATGGCACACTGGCAAGGGGGGTCCAGGTTTGACACTTGAGAAAAATATACACATTAACATACTGATTGGTGATAAATAAAAAAGACAGAACATACTGACGGATGAAAAATAAAACACTCCACACACACACATTCCTAATACCTCTATTTCTTATAAAATGTAATTTATTTAAAACAAGATTAAATACAGCACACAGGGAAAATATGATGTTTAGAAGTCTCTGCAGCTCCCACTCATAATCTGCTTCACGATAGCTAACAAGGCTTGGAATATTTCACACTTGAAACATAAATTCTAGCATAAAAATTAATTACGTTGGTCACACTTGTATACAGACACATCAAATGTAAATTAAAATATACTAAATTTTTTTAAAATATTTAACCTCTGACACCAAAGTCAATTTTGTAACAATTTACGGGAAAAAGAAAACCTCACACGCAAGTTGCCATGAAAAAAAAATTATAGCTTTAATTCGTAAACAATGCACATTTTGGTTAACCAGGGAAGAAACATACCTGGGGAGTTGAAAAAACTTCTGACCGACTCGCTAGCTGCTAACATATCATCGTTGCCCTGCCCGGGAATGGATTTTTTAAAATGTGAAAATATATATTTCGTCCTCTGTGATCCTCGCTCAACTTCAACTCATTAACGCACTTAAAGTAGACTACTGAATACTGGCAGACCGACCTTAATCGCGAGAGTGTACAATTTTTTTTTATCCGTAAAATCTCTTTATAAGGCGCACCCCAAGCCTCCTCGGGAAAGCAGTAATTTTTATCGCTGTCGTTTCTTTCTGCTACTTCAGGAGGAAAGCCGTGTGACAATTTTGAAACTTGCAGGGTTCCAAACCCCTGTTAAATTTACGATAACCATGTTGTCAAGTGAAGAATAAAATAACAGCAACGCAGAAAAAAATCGAGATGATATTCTTTATCTCATCAGCGCCATATTAGCAGGAGGAGCAACTTAGTCAATGCCGTCTACTAGCACGAACACGCCACCATCAGGCAACCCGTATCAGCCCACATCGGCCAGAACGTTCTACAGCTTATTATTCTCTCCCAGCTTCGCAGAGAGCCCCATCAGCTCCGACTTCGAATACTGTGATATCGAAGAATAAATGGAAGTGTCCGTCACCCAATTTTCTCCATTCAGGTCAGAAGACGTGGGCAAGTACAGTGAACTGAATTGTGGGCTGTTATGTACGGGACACATTAACGCGAGAATATAAAAACTGTTACGTTTACAATTTATGCCCTAACTCTACGCTTCCTTGTTTGCTCAAGGAGTTGGTGAAACAAAATCACTATGTCCTCGTATGCAAGACAAGACTGTACGAAAGTGTAGTGTACGAATTTTTCCGAAAAAGCAAAAATAATGATGTGTGCAAATGGCAGGAGAAATGTGATGGACATAACCATGTTGTGAAAAGGCAAGGTTTCCCGGACTGGGCCTCCACCTGAAAGTCTTTTGCATGCGGAGTGCCCCTAGGCTCGAGGCCGAGACCTTCCACTAAGTCTTATCGCAACGGTGGGGCGCGGCGCAACTACACGGGCCAGCCGGCTGCTACCGTAACTGTGGAGCGGTGCGACAAACATGTTCATTTCCTCCTTGAAAGAAGCGTTTTCGATGGTAAGACTCTTGAATTACCAGTGCAAGATTGTGAAAGTGACGAGTGTGATTGATAAATATCTTCTTCCATTAACGTGTAAAACGATCTATTTATGTATTAAATAAAATTTTCTTACAAGTTCTATTTTATTTATGATGTAAAATAAATAATTTTGTTGCAATTAATAGTGTTTTTATTTTCATTCGCATTGAAATCATTTGAAAATGACGTGAGTGTTTTGATTGCTGCTACATGCGAGCGATAGAGGAGACAGGAGAGAGAGAGAGAGAGAGAGAGAGATGGAGAGAGAGTGGGTGAGAGAGAGAGAGAGAGACAGGCAGAGGCTGGTGGTGTTCTTTTGCGACGTGTCAGAATGAAAGTCGTCACGCTATCACATCTCCTCCGTCAGCATACTCCCCTTACGACTTCACACTCTCGAGATGTAGTTAATGTAGGTCAGTAGCGGTACCGTTGTGCCGTGGACATTTTTTTAGAATTGAATACTCTNACTCTCGAGATGTAGTTAATGTAGGTCAGTAGCGGTACCGTTGTGCCGTGGACATTTTTTTAGAATTGAATACTCTTCTTTAAATTGTTATTTCCTAAAATTTCACACAAATTATTTTTTGTAATAGTAAAACAAAAAAACCTAATAATTTGCAGCACATTTTAGAGTATATTTTTTAATATTGTTGGTAAATAAGTCAAGCATGATGATTATGTAATAGGAGGCACTGTTGTGAAATATTGCACGTACTTGTCCATTCTCCAAGGAAAAAGAAAACCAATATTTATACCAAAGAATGGAAAAATGTTACATATGTTTTTTGCATGGATAAAAAATAAATTAATGAACACACACGCAGTTAGACGTTAAATAATCNAAAAATGTTACATATGTTTTTTGCATGGATAAAAAATAAATTAATGAACACACACGCAGTTAGACGTTAAATAATATTTCGCTATATTTAACTATATAAAAAAAACACGCATAAATACTACACAAAAAATTAAGTTAAAATGCTTGATTCGGAAGTATAGGAGCAAAAAATGTGTTTCTAAAATCNCATAAATACTACACAAAAAATTAAGTTAAAATGCTTGATTCGGAAGTATAGGAGCAAAAAATGTGTTTCTAAAATCACATTTTTCCATCCATATAAATATCTAATTGTAGCTGCAGACTGTGGGATGGTAGAAAACTGATCACAGATCCTTCCATGTAACATTTCACGTTCGTAAGAACACGCGTGCAGTTAGTCAGTTCGAGGTGTAAATCGGCAACATCGTTACGTAAAGCGCGTAAAATGCTTTCAAAGTTATTTAAACAGTGGTGAATCTCATCCCCGTCAGACCGATGGGAGGGTGGGTTAGCATCGAGAGGCAGCGGATACCTCATGTCTTCGCAGCAAAGGCATCTTTCAGCGTTTGTGTAAGCAATATCAGAGACCGGAGACTGTACCGACACGGATGAGTCCGTCACTTCATTGGAAGAAAGAGTCCCCGTTGTTTGCACATGTAAAACAGTCTTATCGGGTGATCCATTTTCCGGCTCTGGTACGTCGTCAGCTTCCAGANCCCCGTTGTTTGCACATGTAAAACAGTCTTATCGGGTGATCCATTTTCCGGCTCTGGTACGTCGTCAGCTTCCAGGGGCAGGGTACCTTCAGTTATGTTGTCGCATGTAGCCAACTCACCCATCCGGGAGCCCTGGAAGAGAGGAGTCTGGGTGCTCCGGAAGGGCGTCTCCGTCGTGATGACGACTGTTGCTATAGGCGTAGCGCCGGATTTTACCATGGCCTCCGATGTAGCAGCCCGGAGGCGATATATGCAGAGGCACCCGTCTTTTAGAATATTTCCCCCACATTAATTAGGAGAGCCTTGTCACTCTCGGACCAGAAATTAATCGATGACACTAAGAAGATGGCTGCTAATTTCCTTAAAGTAGCCACAGCACGGAGTCTTCAACACCAATACAACTATGACACATCGACGCCCAAACTAAAACATATAAGCGAATGCTCATCCCCCTCCTATAATGCTCTGCATACCACCACCACAGCTTGCCACCCCTTCATCATGTGTCTGTACNCGAATGCTCATCCCCCTCCTATAATGCTCTGCATACCACCACCACAGCTTGCCACCCCTTCATCATGTGTCTGTACGCCTGTGAATAAAAATGTTCCTATATATTCAAACTTATTGCTTGGTATGCAGGATCCTTAAATAAGATAATATTATTATTTTCTTTTAATGTATATATATACCATTAAAGTATTAATATTTTATCAACTAAATTCTGTCAACAGCCAATAACAAAGTAATTGAGTGGGGGGATGGTCAAATGCTAATAAATGGATAGGGAATTTTTCCCCGCCAAGAGCTACGTTGTGGCTCCCAGGATCGGCTTGGAGAGGATACCATTGGAACTGCGCTGGCCATCAACTTTGATATCGATCCGGGAGAACAGCTAATCATGCATGGGATCGGAAACGCAGCTAGCCGCCAGGAAACTCGTATTGAACCCAGCATGGCAATATTTTGATAGACTTGTGNCATGGGATCGGAAACGCAGCTAGCCGCCAGGAAACTCGTATTGAACCCAGCATGGCAATATTTTGATAGACTTGTTGCGCGTGTGACAGGGTACGTCCGAGCCGACGTGAAGAATTACTCCGCGCAAGTTTTTCCTGTTTCCTTCGCCNACTTGTGGCGCGTGTGACAGGGTACGTCCGAGCCGACGTGAAGAATTACTCCGCGCAAGTTTTTCCTGTTTCCTTCGTCCGCTCAAAGTCCACATACGTTCGTGGCAAGAGTCCCCCTTGCTTCTTCGGTACTGCATGTTTTTAATTTGTGTAAATATAAGCAAAGGTGTAATGCCTCAAAAATTCTCTGGGTTCAAGATGGGATGCACCTCGCGTCCGTAATACGATGATTGGAATTGCGAATACATACAATATGGCAAAGACAACTTTATTGGTCGAACGTAGTGTTCAAGTCGGTATATGGGTAGCTTTCGCTATTCAAAAATATCTTCACGTTTTCGACTTTGCAGTGGTCGAACGTAGACTTGTCGGCTCTGATACTATGCTGTTTTTTCGTCTGTAGCACTAGTATAATGTAGCGCGGTTTTTCTGTGCCGGAAGACGTTTTTACGACCCAGTATTTTCGCGTGGCGGCTGACAGGGCCGGGCAGGTGACCAGGCTTCAACTTCTGAATGCTATTTCGATCACTTTTTCTTTCTTGGCATAATTCAACAGCTTGACACGTTCGCTGGTGCTCGGGGTCACATGAGGGACAAACCATTCTATGATGTTCAAAGTATGAGATACGGGCTGCGTGTTTCTCCGACTCCAACACGGCATTCAAATGCGATGTGGACAGCGTAATCGCCAGCTCCTGCCTCGCTCATATTATTAATTTCTTATAATCTTCGGCGAATCCCAGTAGCAAGGAGAGTGGAACGCATACTTCGAACCTGTCTTCGAAGTAAATGAGAACACTATAGTCATCTTTGGTTACCCAGCCTGCCATCTTGGCTGCAAAGAGATGGTTGGGCGTTAGCGATAGGTAATTTTTTATCGACGAGGTTATGCCCACATCTCGCGACTGGTCGACCGCGATGCCATTTATCTCGTACTTTACGCGTTCGAAAAGGCGCAGAATCCCATTTCGAACCTACTTGGGGGTGGTCTGGTGGGTCTCATTTGCCTTCGATAAAAATGACACTTATGCGCACAGAGGACTGGCTAGGCAAGGTGTAAATTTCTTGACGCTGTATAGGTATTCGAAACTCCCTCCTGAGAGCGAAAGGCCAGCGAGATAAGGCCCGTAACAGTGTATTTCAATTTTATCTAATTTATCGTTGAATTCTAGGTGCTGATCCACGTCGGGGATTTCGTCCAACATGGCGATTTACTTTTAAACCGAAGACGTGTAGAAACTCTACGTTTTCAGTTGTTAGCGCAACGATTCCTCGTGGCTTAATGAACTTGGGTTCGATGTACCGCACACATTTACATTTTTGTTTTCCCAGCGAAATTTAGTCCCATAGTTTCAGGTGCAGGCGCAAAGTGATTTCTTCGTTTCGGAAATTTATCAGTTCGTCGTTTGGTCCAAGATCGAAAGGGCTACTTCGTGGGTGCTCGTCGGAGCGTAAATGAGCGTTTTTAGACATTCTACGAATTTATATCCAGGACCTATGTATGGCAAGGGGGGTGGGGGCGTGCTCTTGAATAGTTCNGTCGGAGCGTAAATGAGCGTTTTTAGACATTCTACGAATTTATATCCAGGACCTATGTATGGCAAGGGGGGTGGGGCGAGCTCTTGAATAGTGCTGCTCGGTTTCCCATTCAGTAACTGCAACTTGCCAAATTACAGTTTATTCGTACGATGTTAACCAGAAAGATGTTGACTGCACTCGACAATACATTTTTCTTTCCTGCTTCTACACGCTGGCTTCGAACCCCAGCATGAGCCCGATCGTGTATGGATCCGTGAAATCTACATCTGCGGTGCAAGACATTTTGCCTTTCAGGGTATTCGGATTCCCATGCAGGTCGAATGCAATGTCGTGCGCAGCGATTTATTTATGAAGTATTCCACATCCCTCAGCTCGTCCGCCCTTGTGGGAATGACAATTCCCTTTCCTGGTCCCATAACCATATACCGAAAACTTGGAATTTTTATTTCCCTCTATGTTGGAAATGGAGTTGTAAGTTTGAAAGTCCACTAGCCCCACACACATTTCTAAGGGAGGGTAAAAGCTGGCCCGCAGCTTGGACGTTTGACCTTTCAGAATGATAGATTCCGTCGTACTTACGAGATTAATACGGCTCACACACCTTTTTTATTCCCTGCAAATTATATTGATTTTTTTTTTTTCGGTTTATCACTAAAAATCTCGATTGCTTAAAATCGCAGAGACAAGTTTCCACAGTTCCACGTGTTAGGCATCTGTTCCATTTCGTAATTGTTTGTCAGTTACGTATATTTAAAATACTCGTGAAATTCGGGTGGAGAACGCAAATTTCCTAACTCTCATAAAAGTGTGCGTGTTTACAACCTTTTTTACGTAGGCCACCCTGTGCGTATCGGGCCCGGCTGTCGTGTCCATATTAATTATTGCACATTCGTGGATCTTGGGTTTCTCATGAACACTCCGCGAAAATAAGGCATTTTCAATTCGCGTGCAAACAGTTCCAAATCCAATTTTGTCAGTGGGCGTCTAGAAACATTCACTTTGATTTCCTTCTTCGATCTCGTCCTATCCCCCCCCCCTCAATAATTGATCCTCCTCTTCTCCGATACGGGTGACGAATGTAGTCATTGACCGTTTTTCCCGATGGCGATGGCTTCCAATTTTCTGTTATGGCGGTGGGTTTCCTCTACCTGTTTATGATCATTCGAAGCTCGCTTCACGGCACTTACATTATTTGTGACTGCCCTGGCGATACCGGCCAGAGTACCGATTGCAGGTATCAGTGCGGGGAGGTACCCATCTACCTTGTCCTTCCATTACCTCTTGGTCCGGCGAGGGCGCTGCGATTTCCTTGTGCTTGCACATAGACTCATGCCTTGTTTACCCTTAGCTTTCATGATATTGGATACGCCCAGGCAGCCCGGCGGCTGTCGATTATCTTATTTCGTCAGCCTTCTGCGCAAGTATCTTGTCTGCCTGGTGCCTAGTTTGCAGATCCTTGTGCTGGCAATAGGCGTTGTCGTGCTGCTTGAATGCTTCGTCCAGGGTGTTTATGCCCGTCTCATTGCGTGACAGACAGCCTTTCAGCTAGCCTTGTTCCCGGCCCGCAGAACCTGTATCCTGGAATGTAAAGTTCGAACGGGAGATTATTGATGAGTAAATCGATGATTCCCCCGCCGGATTTCGCCCTCTTTGCCGTACAGCGCATTAAATTAAACTGAGCGAGAAAACTATAAATATTCTTCTTTCACACAATTTTGTTTCAGAATATTGGAGGTAATCGAGCAGGACATTAGTCTCCCTGTGCGTATCACCGGGGAAGATGCCGAAACTGAGCACGAATCACGACATAGTGGCCTGTTGCCTAATAGCGTGCGAGGCCTGATTTGTAGGCCGTCCGGTTGTGGGAAAACATGCGTTCTACTGAGCCTGCTGGAAGAACCAAAGAGCCTTCAGTTCAAGAACGTGTATGTTTATACAAAATCGCTCCAGAAACAGAAATACCAGCGATTGGCACGAGTACTGCAGGCCGTGGATGGTGTGGGTTATTTCCCCTGCAGCGAAAACGAGAAGCTGGTGCCTCTGAACGAAGCTCTTATATACTCGATATTTGTCTTCGATGACATTGCCTGCGAAAAAACAAACTTGTATTAAAGAATACTTTAGCAAGGAACGGCAAGCGAACGTGGACTGCGTGTATCCAAACAACTGCTTCGCGACAATGTGAATTTCCTCGTTTTGTTCCACATGGACGATACTAATTTACGCAAAGTTTACGACGATCACTTAAATACAAACATGACATTTTCAGAATACAAAGATGTGTATTATTTGTGATGGAAAGACAAGTTTGGTATATTGGTAATCGTAAAGGACTGCTCGCTACATAAAGGCGTGGGTTCGATCAGTTTATCCTACGATCGCAACGCAACCATGAGTCACGTAAGCATTTCAAAATTTGGCGGTAACGATTGTCACAATGACCTTGAACGTGGGCAAAATCTCTTCATCACTGCACGCAGAGAATAATTGTCTCTTATCGGTCGAAAATAGGAAAGTGTGAAAAATGAAGTGGTTAAAGATTTGGTAATGGTATATATATATATATATATATATATATATATATATATATATATCCCTCTCTTAGTAACAGCATTCAAGAAATTTTCCGCTATGACATGTTTCTTTTGTGTGTTCTTAATTCAGGAAAAAGTGTCCCTTGTCAGCAGCTTGACATTCGCTTGTTAATATCTCCGCCAGTCACTAACAATCATTGAATATTAGAGAATGATCTTTCAGTGTCTANACTCTTCTATCTCATTACATCGCTTCCTACTCTGACCGTATTGCCGACAAAACTTATGGTTTGCAGAAAACTAGTAGAAAATGGTACATTGGAAAAAATAAGTTTAACTTTTCCCAGGGGTGTACTGCAGATTGGCAAGCGCAAGGTGAAAATCACGCAGGTATTGATCAAACGTNATCGGAAGGTGGCATCACTAGCGACGAAGACGTTTTGCCTCTGATCGATTTTCTGCGTGCGCGAGAACGGAAACGAACACGATAGCACTGGCCCGATGTGGGCACTCTTCTATCTCATTACATCGCTTCCTACTCTGACCGTATTGCCGACAAAACTTATGGTTTGCAGAAAACTAGTAGAAAATGGTACATTGGAAAAAATAAGTTTAACTTTTCCCAGGGGTGTACTGCAGATTGGCAAGCGCAAGGTGAAAATCACGCAGGTATTGATCAAACGTTTGTTTCATAGGTGACCTGGACACTACACCGAATCGGATTTGCACAAGTACCGCCTATATTTAAAGCAAAGTCGCTCATATTGCGCAGAGAAAAATCTGCATGACATCGATTTAAAGACACGGTGCACGAAAAATTCCCCATTATAGCCGGACATGTTACTAGGATAGGTGAAATTGATGGTTCGGGTTTGACTCAGAAATTGGAGAGAGGAGAAAAAATCGACTATCAGTATTGGGATGATCCGAATGAGCTAGTATATAGGCTGAGACTTCCAGGCAGCAGGAAACCGCCCGCAAACGAACGAAATAATTTCCATCATCGAAGAACTCGCGGAGGCGGGCTACATTTCGAAATGAGCAAGTATGCAGTTGCTGACGAGCTGCACAAACACACTAGGATAAATTACCCATTCATAACATACGTCGTGAATGTGATGGATGATACTTTAGAATCTGACCTGATCGAAATGCAAAATTTTGCTTGTGTGAATAAAGGTCACCGCTACATTTTGACCACAATCAATAATTTTTCCAAGTATGCCTGGGCCAGACCACTCAAGTCAAAGATTGCGTGCGATGTCACGAAAGCCGTGGCGAATGTGTTGCGCAAAGGACGCATACCGAAAAATCTCCACACAGACGATATTAAAGAATATTTTAATGCAACTTTTCGGGCACTGATTAAAACGTATGGCATAAATCATTATTTTACATACTCTGGCCACGAGGCCAGCATCGTCGGGCGTTTTCACAGGACACTAAAAGCTATACTGTGAAGATATTTCTCAGCGAACTGAAACTACAAGTTGTTGGATATACTCCCAAAACTCGTTCGCGAGTGCAATTCTACCGTTCATTCTACCACTCACATGAAGCCCGAAGACGTGAAAAACGACTCCCTGGTTTGGACCGTGTATGCTATTCCGAAGAGGCGGGACCCATGCAAGCCTAACGCCAAGATCGGTGACTTAGTGCGAATTAAAAAAAAAACGGGGAGTTTTCCACAAAGGATTCGATCAGAACTGAACTGCAGAGTTGTACAAGGTGGTGGGGCGTATACGACAATCGTACCCACGCATGTATTACCTCGAGGACCTACGCGGCGAACCCATTATTGGCGGATTTTATACCGAAGAGATCTGGCCTACGCAGTTTCCAGACGTGTATTTGGTGGAGAATGTGCTGGGACGACGTAGTGGTCACGTGTACGTGCGGTGGCTGGGACACTACAAACGTGATGACTTCTGGATCACCGAGAAAAAAAAAACCCGGCTAAGAGTTTCATTTAGTGTAAACATATAATTTTTAATATAATAAATCGTCACATGTGTGCTGAGAAGCTCGTTATTTCATATATATCCTTGGTATACCCCCGACGCCAGCGGGCTGTAATATATAACGCCTGGGTGAGAGATTAATTCTCTAAATGTTTTAAGTTGGAGCAAAATTATGAAGCCTTTCATACATGTAGGTATATATTCTTAACTTGATGTGTGCATGTTTTTTTGTGTGTACTAACGAAAACAAAAAAAAAAAAAAAAATTACTGTCTGTTGATTTACATTTAATGTGTTGGAAATAATAAATATTTATTCTATAATTTATGTATTGCGTGCGAAATATTCCAAGTCTTGTTAACTAACGTGAAGCTGATTATGAATGGACGGTGTAGAGACTTCTATACATCATATTTTCCCTGTGCGCTGGTTTTAACTTTGTTTTAAAGGTGTTTGGAATATATGTGAGGGGAGTTTTATTTTAAAGGAGTGTTATGTCTTTTTGTCACGAATCAGTATGGTAACAGGTATAATAATTTTCATCAGTATGTTCTGTTCGTCCCCATCAGTATGCTATGTCTGTTTTTCATAGATCAGCATTGTAACATATATATTTTTTCATCAGTAGGGTAAAGTGTACATTTTTCTCAAGCGTCGAAAGTGGACCCTGATGTCAGTATGCCCTTGTGTGTTTCTTTTTTCCTGCATATTAAAGTTTGTATGTTAAAATAAATACGCATTCTTTTTGCAGTTTATTAAATTTTTACATGATAAATGAATGTGCAGTCGCTCTCTGTTAAAAAAATAAATGTTTATTCTAGAATTTATATTTCATGTGCGAAATATTCCAAGCCTTGTTAGCAACGTGAAGCCGCTGCTGTAGGCGAGCAAGCTGCTATCCTCCATTCCCAGGCGGCCCGGCCGGCCACTGCGTGTTCAGCAGGAAGGGCACAGTCCAACTCATGGTTTCTAACTAGGGATTATTGAATGCGGTACCAACCTTAACTCCGGCCTCCTCTGCAGCCGCTACATGGCACATCTAGAGACATTTTTGAGGCCCCCTTCATTTGTAAAGTGTTTTACCTCTAATCCTTAATTTATTTAAATAAATAATTATGTTCATNATTTTTGAGGCCCCCTTCATTTGTAAAGTGTTTTACCTCTAATCCTTAATTTATTTAAATAAATAATTATGTTCATACACTTAAAATATATCATATGTTATTTTAGTAATGGCTAGACTCTCATTGAATATTTTTTTTTTTTTGTTTCTTTAAATTATAACAAAACTGATATATACTAAATATTTTTTTCTTTACCATCAGTGTTTTTTTAACTTGGGAACAGGACATAGCTCGAGATAAAAACATATTATTTTTAAAACATTTATTTATGCACACACGTCACAATATTGTTTTTCTTTTGCATAAAACACAGAATCCATTTTTTAAACGAGTTTCTTTTCTGAGTCATGTATGGCATTACACACACGTAATATTTTTTTTATAAGTACCACGGGTTATCATAGCTCCACATTCTTAGGGTTTCGGAATTGCACAGAACACATAAATATCTTTGATTTTTGCACTCGTGAAGTCTTGTGGCATACGTCTCGACAAGTTGTCGAAACGGCCGGCAGCGGCAAAGCTTGTGAATGTCCACAAAGTTTGTTCTAACGGGGCACGCATTGCGAATCGCAGACTCTTGTAGTCTTCCAAACACACATACACAGTACTCGCATGGCAGAGTCCAACACGGTCGGAATTTCCTCGTACAAAATATTTACCCCATCCTACCTTAGTCCGTGCGTTCCTGTAGGCGGTACGCCTGTTGCGTGATGCTGCCATGGATACGGGGGTAAAGAAAAGAAAACTTTGGTTTTCTCGTCTTCGTCACTTTACGAAATGACAATCTGCTTTTTGGAGTACGAGTCTAACTAGCGAAAACCTTGGATGTTGCAAAACATTTCATACGATTATTGTTATATACAAAAATGTTCAGTTCCCACCAACACAAGTTAAAATTTTTTTTTTACAAAGTCATTTAAACTTTATTGAGATCCATACACATCGGGCACCTGTGTTCTGGGTTGGTTTCCTCGCCGGGTAGTGCTTGTCAGTAAATTTCTTGCAGGGGAGCATCTTACACTGGTACGGCTTGCAAGTAGATAACTTGCACGGGGACGTCGTCTTCTATGGGGAGGGCGTCTTCTATGGGGAGGGCGTCTTCTATGGGGAGGGAATCTTCTACCGGGACGTCGTCTTCAACGGGGACATCGTCTTCCACGCGTGCAGATGTCGCGAGTGCTGCTCGACGGGCCTTGCATTAAACCCTGCGATGCGGCATATCGGGAACCGAGGTGGTGCAGCCCTCGAAACACTCCTTGCACGGAGGCAGTCCCACATGTCTTCGTCCTGCTGCAGGTAAGCCGATAAATACTTTAATACGGTCGACATTTCGTAAGGTGCGTAGACCAGGAGAAATTCTTTCGGCAAGTACGGTAACTCGTCCCGTTGTCCAAGGCACTAAGCGAGCGCACCCTTCCTTATGCCAAAATGGCCGAAAGGATTTTATGGTCGCTCGGACAACACCCATACATTTCTAAGTGCGAGAAAAAAGACGGCTTTCCTGATGGGGCTCAGGGTTCGTCTTATGAAGAGTTTTTAAGGGGATCAAAATAGTCCACCCTCGCGATTAAAGTAGGCTTCCGATTGGGCGGAACGAAGGTTNTGAAGAGTTTTTAAGGGGATCAAAATAGTCCACCCTCGCGATTAAAGTAGGCTTCCGATTGGGCGGAACGAAGGTTTCCGAAAATACCCTAGTAATTAGCCAATGAGAAACATTGGTGGAGCAATTAAATATATTGGAAGGGGGTGGAGGGGAACGAACTAATTGGTCGAACGATGGTTTCCTAAAACACCCGAGTAATTAACTAATGAGAAACATTGACAGAGTAATTAAATATATCGGAAGGGGTTGGGCAATTAGCCAATGAGAATCAGGGGTGGTGCAATTAGTTAATTAAATATATTGGAAGAGGTGAGTGGATGTGATCAGTCGTCTGCTGGGCTCGGTGCTGGGGACAGCACCAGCAATGCAAAAAAATGACAAACGAAAAAAAAAAGATGGCGGTCGAACGAAGGAGAGAGACAAATTCCAGTAATGTATAAACAAATGAAAAACGAACAAANTGAAGAGTTTTTAAGGGGATCAAAATAGTCCACCCTCGCGATTAAAGTAGGCTTCCGATTGGGCGGAACGAAGGTATCCGAAAATACCCTAGTAATTAGCAAATGAGAAACATTGGTGGAGCAATTAAATATATTGGAAGGGGGTGGAGGGGAACGAACTAATTGGTCGAACGATGGTTTCCTAAAACACCGGAGTAATTAACTAATGAGAAACATTGACAGAGTAATTAAATATATCGGAAGGGGTTGGGCAATTAGCCAATGAGAATCAGGGGTGGTGCAATTAGTCAATTAAATATATTGGAAGAGGTGAGTGGATGTGATCAGTCGTCTGCTGGGCTCGGTGCTGGGGACAGCACCAGCAATGCAAAAAAATGACAAACGAAAAAAAAAAAAGATGGCGGTCGAACGAAGGAGAGAGACAAATTCCAGTAATGTATAAACAAATGAAAAACGAACAAAACAAGATAGTTGATTGTAACTGTGACACTTACCAAGATGGCGACTGCACCAACCAAGATGGCAGACTGCACCGACTAAAATGGTGAACTGCACTGACCAAAGTGGAGGATGGCTGCACCTACCAAAATGGCGGACGATGTCTGAAAATTTTTAAAATAAATTTTTTGATAGTTTTTAAATAATTTTTAATATAATAATTTTATAAATGTTTTGGAATTCTTTGAATTTTCAATTTTTTTTTAAATTTTTTGGAATTTTTTGGAATTTTTTATTTTAGGGGTTGAAGGCCAAGCGTCAAAGGTCAAATTCACATGTATCCAAGATGGTGACCGGCCGGTGCCTAGCTCCTACGCCAGACGCCGATGCCACAGACTCATCATAATCATACTACTGAAGTATCCTCAATACTGTCGACAAACCGATGCGGTAGTCGATGCTCAAATCGCTCATGCTGCAGCCAGTTCCCATAAGTATCTGAAACAAAGACAAGTACATTTCATGTGAAAGTTTTTGCCCCGAATTATATATTGTATTTATTTGTTTCAGCTAAAAACTATCAACGCAAGTGGACAAGTCTGTGAGATTCCTACACAAGGGAAAAGGCTAAACAATAAAAGAACAAGCCTGGGTCCACAGGAAGGTATAGGAAACAATACTCATTCTACGAACAACTTAGGTTTTTAGAAACTGCAGAAAGTAAAACTGATGACACTTTTGGTGCAGTCATTGGCGAAGAGGCCAATGAAAATGATGACGACGAGCGAACGTCACACGTAAACGACAATAATCGACATTACACCACAACTCCAAGGAATAAGTGGAGAAAAGGCGATGATAACGATGCTCAGCTTCTTGATATTCTGAAAGGTCAGTACTGTCGCCAAGAATGTGAGGTATCGGACGATGACAAGCTGTTTTTACTGTCATTGCATGCAGACTTAAACAGATGAAGCTCGACGTGATAAGTCGGAGCATTGCAGTGATAGCAGCAGCAGTATGACAGTCTCGTTCTTTAGGTCCTTCTGCACACCACTTTATTACTCTACCACACCAAGCAACCAACACTACAACAGACCTGCCCGGCAGTACGTACCACCATACAGGACTGGTTACGAAAGTTAGCAAGATTGCTATTCCCAGCCGCAAAAGCCTACTTGCAAGCAGTGGTTTTGAGACACCTCGTCTGTCAATAGAGATGTCTCTGATCTGTTTTGAAAAATTGTCACGAATTGGCAACCTTCTGACTCAGTGACTTCTTGAATAATTTAAATCTTTGTCATCAAGAAGTTCCTATAGTTGAAACACATTTATGAAATAAATATGTATGTGAAACAATTGTTGAGTTAAATTCATTAATGTAAATACAGGTTTTGACTAATATGTATTCTTCATAAAATATAATGTTTTAAAACTTTTATCTTATTTCTCAGAAGTATATCAAATTCTCATTCGGTATATTTGGAAATTTACATTTTGGTCATTACGTAGTTACTACATTTGATAAGACAAATAAAACAAATTTATGAAGAAAAATGTATCTGAAACAATCGCTATGTATGATTAATCTATGTAAATCTATGTTTTAACACCACTGTGTCCTTCATTATACATAATAACTTAAACCTTTTTATTTTCTATGACAATTATATAACCAATATTTTGGAAACATACTGCTTTTTACAAAACCTTTTGTATACATTAAGTATACGAAGTAGCAACTTACCCTAGAGTCAAAGCGAGTCTGTCGTCTATATCATCACTGTGTCCTGTTTACCCATACTCTCTTCGATCATAGACAACAACTCGTAGAATGGATTTCCCGACATGCGGAAATACGAACAAATTTTTCTACTATCCTGTTGCAAGTCGTCAAAACAAGTTGTGAAACAGTCCCTTAATTGTTCTTTCCATAAGCAATGGATGCACCAAGAATTTTTTATTTTTTCTCTACCTCTTCTTTCTCCTTATAAGCAGGCTAGTCAAAATGAGATCATATTCTACATCCATTGCACTGCACTGCCCACTGTTGTCTCTGTCACAAAACTTGACAGCGTTCTGAAGTGAAACAACCCACACATTGTAAACGTGTGTGGCGCTGCTAACGCGCGTGGGTGGTGCTGATAACGAGCAACTGAGAAGTGGCCTCGTGTGAAGGGGCTCTAACAGAGGAGAGGACTGTAGAATAATAACCCACACTTCACTGCACGTTGCATGCATTCTACTACAAGACGACATGGCGAAGTATACGAACTCAGAAATGACAGACGTGGTTCTACTTGACGGCGAAGTTGAAGGCAATGCACGAGCTGTTGTACGATGGTACCATGAGAGGTCTTCAGCGCGGCGGTAACCTCATCACGAGACCTTCACAACTGTCTCTCAGAGACTGCGTGAAACAGGCACGTTTATGGCACGAGGTGTGTCTGGTCACCCGAAGAATGTCCATACACGAAATATGGAGGAAAAAGTACTAAATGCTGTGGAGGAAAACCCGCCAACAAGCTCCTGCGTCATCGCGCACGGAATGGGTAGTTCCTCATTTTACTTCCATTGTATTGTTTACTAACGAAGCGACAATCACGAGAGACGGTTATTTAACAGCAGGAACAGTCACACGTGGGACGATATCAATCCTCATGCAATCGCCATCACATCCAACCAGCACAGATTTTTCTGTGAACATCTGAGCGGACATCGTGGGTGATCAACTCATTGGGCCGTCTTGATGCTGAAACGATTGACTGGACACATGGCCAGCCAATTCCTGCAATCAACATTGCCAGATTTCCTCGAGGTTGTGCCGCTCACGGTCTGCAGCTTATGTGGCTTCAACAAGACGGTCTCCCTCCACACTCCACAAAAACTGTAGACGATCACTTCAACATGACATTTCCAGAACGGTGGATTGTAAGAGGCGAGCCTGTTGCATNTGGGTGGTCAACTCATTGGGCCGTATTGATGCTGAAACGATTGACTGGACACATGGCCAGCCAATTCCTGCAATCGACATTGCCAGATTTCCTCGAGGTTGTGCCGCTCACGGTCTGCAGCTTATGTGGCTTCAACAAGACGGTCTCCCTCCACATTNGCAGCTTATGTGGCTTCAACAAGACGGTCTCCCTCCACATTCCACAAAAACTGTAGACGATCACTTCAACATGACATTTCCAGAACGGTGGATTGTAAGAGGCGAGCCTGTTGCATGGCCAGCACGCTCTCCTGACCTGAATTCACTATAGTTTTCCTGCGGTGTTCATTAACGCTGTGGTGTACGACACACCTATCGAGTAGGAGGGACATCTGTTAGTCAGTGTTACGGCTGCCTGTGACAAAGTTCGAGATACACCGACTGTTTTTGAAAGGGTTCGCCAGTCTTTCATAAGCCGAATTAACTGCTGCAATAAGGTTGGCGGCCGCCAATTTAAATACTTGTTATGAAGTTGCTTATGATTTTACGACATTATGCTAGTAATACAATAACTTAAATTTCTTTTCTAATTTCTTTACTCGTACCAGTGAGAAAATCCCACCGAACTGTTATTTGTGCAACTCATTTCACTACGGCGCAGCTCGCAAGCAGATACTACTGGTTGCTTACCTGGCAGGCAGTAACACTTCTATGTAAAATAAAACATGTAATTTGTCTCGGAAAGTTCAAGAGTTAGACAATTTATGCAAAATATATTAACGTTGCTAATTTTTCCGGCATTTCGTAATCTCTAGAAAAAATTGGAAATTTTTCTTGTGTCATTCTATTTTTGCAAAAATAAGGGTAGTACACCCCCTATAAACATGATGGGGTGAGTTACATGTAGACGAAATTCACTTTACTAATGATTACAGATCAAATAATTTGTAACCATTACTTTGTTTGTGTCCCGCAAGCAGTTTCCTAAATATGTCAATAAGTGATAATTTTTTTCGGAAACAGGGAGCGTCTACCGCTCTTGCTATTTGACCTGGACCATGGGTTGCCTATCTCAATATTTCTATTTACACCTCAGGAATAATCTATCTCAATTTGTCGGTATGTTTTAGATGCACGTTGTATAACTTTAACTCTGTAACGGGGCTTCATAGGCTACATGTGTACAATTCTTTTTTTTTTGTAGCTAATGACCTCTAGAACATGCTGACGCTGATTTCTGCATATGCATACGTATATTATAAAAGGTTATAAAAGGTTTAGTAAGTGTTCAAATTAGAATAATTTATAACTGTGTTAACTATTTAATTTGTGATAACTGTTTTCTTGGTAACCTCTCCGAAATTTTGTGGCGCATTTGATGGTAAAGGTGAATAAATTAGACAAAATTAAGGCTGCAGTAGGTAGAAGATTTGTCATCTTCAGTAAACCGCACTAGTATGCACAGTCTGACTTTATTATCGTGCAATAAACAGCGAAGTCTGAAAAACTGGCAATAATGACGTGCCAATAATGAATTATTTCTGCTATTGTATAAATTAAATAAGAATGGCAATGCGCTACATAGGGATTAATTTGTGCTGATTTTAAACATTCCAAAGTTAGTCAGGAGGACAACTAGTGAAAGGCTTACATACTATTCTGATAATATTACCACGGCCAATAAGTTCGTGAACTTATAGGCATTCCGATTGTATGGTAGTCGCGCACCACGGCTTCCACGAAATTATCGACTGTATTACGTATATTTAAATTGGACAACAGCACACGCTTCATGCCTTATATTTACGGCCACCGGTTTTTCGCGAAAATATTTACGCAGAGGCTAGATTCCAATATCCTATGTGCACATTTGCAGTCCTCATTTGACTATTGGCCACTTGTTTTTGTGTATTACAAGAGCGAGCCAATCAGAAGTAAGCTTCTCCGATATACTGACCACCCGTGATTCGCGGGCAGACAGATAATACGCGTAACAATTAAAATGATCCAGAAACGAAAGTGGATCTGAACTTAAGACGGTTGGAATACAACTTGACCTGAAATCTTTTCGGTACCTATAGTCAATTCGCGGTTTCTTCGCACTTTTTGAATCAATCCTTTGCAAAATCACCTCATGCATAACGTGTTTATGGTTGTTTCCTAAATATACCATCTGTCACAAACATTTTGTAATTATGTAAACATAAAAGTAACGTATTTTTTAATAAAATAAACTCTTAATTTTATTTTATTTCTAAATTATAATATTTTAATGATTGTAAAAATGAATGGAAACAGAGATAATATGGGTGTGTTGGTAATGCCTAGTAGGGAATAGTTCTTACCCAAAATATCATGAAGCAGAGTGCGCACAAATACAGCGCGTTGTTCCGTTGGTGTAATTTTAGATATTTAGTTAAGCTTTGTTCACGAGGCGGAGGAATAGTCTGAAAGAGGAACTTTAATGGGGCGTCAGAGAAGTTTGAAGTAACCGTGAATGGAATGTACTGGGAATGTGTACTCGAACACTTGGTGCTGACTGTTTTCCGGCGCATTACATGCAACTTTGTGTTTTGTTTCTTTACTGAACTACGAGACAACACAGTGAGAAATTATGTCTAGTAACGCTTGCTAGAACCGAAGGAATGTTTCACCGCATGTATATCATCTGCAACGTATTACCACTTGTATAAAAATTAGTACATCAACTTGATGAGAACCCTTCTACCTATCACTGAGACGAAGGTCGCGCGTGAACGATCTTTCACTGCAGGCTGTGTATACGGCCAAATACGGTTGTTATCAACAAAAAAAATATGTGACAAATTTTTTACATGTATGCAGATACCAGTTAATGGAAAGTCTTACAAGATCCCCTTTAATGGGTTACCAAACATTCTAAATATTTTCCTTCTTAGATAGGTGATTAAAATTCACAAATTGATTTCAATTTAAAAAATGAATAAAAACGATTAATGATAATTTACACAATATATAAATTAACATTCGAAAGAAAGCTCTGTGCCAAAGCTGTTGGACAATTGTGTAATGGTTTATAAAAAAAACATATTGGAAAAATTCCACAAATTGAAGAATTCCCTGACACTTATGGGCTTGTTTATTGATATATAACTCCCGAAAAATAAATATTAGCGAACATTACTTAAGTGTAGGCCAAAATCCAGTTTCGCAAAATGTTTTGAAGAACAATAAAAAATGGCAAGCTATCATCTTCACGAATAATCAATGTACATGAAAAACACTATGCAAAACGCAGGGAAACACATTGCATTGCGTTTGTATAGTCAATACAAATTAGAGGCCTTTTCAAATGTTTTGTTCACATGACTTCAGTTATTACATTCTCTACGCATCAAGATATATTTTTGAATTCCCTACATTAGAACGAAAGTTTCACATTTTCGAGTGCTGATTTTTCTAGAGAAGTAATATCAAAAACGTAAAGGTGTTATACGGACACATTTAGTGGCAAAGGCTCGATTGTTTGCCGTATATTTTTAATCATAGGCATCATGCTAATGTTTCATAAAATTTGTTTTGAAAAATATGGTTCGGGAAGAAAACTGGCAGCAGAAAGTGATGTTAACAGAGTTTAGTATACTTGCCACTTATTGAGGGTAACATTACGGACCAATTAAACTTAACAATTTGGGAGTGTTTAGGAGGACTGAGGTGCAAATGTAAGAATAAATAATGATAGATATTAAACATATTTTCAGTGAAAAGAGTTCGAAGGAATTATAATTTAACACATGTCTAATTATTTCAACACGAGTATTTTAATTCCTTAACCACCTCATTACGAAAATTTCTATGAATTTCTTTTTTAAATGGCATCCATGTGACATTACTACGTTGATTTTTTTTTATCTTTTAGGTCTATTACACTACAATAAAAATAAATTTAAAAATTAATAATTTTAATTATCCGCATTTCTACACAACAAATTAAGTATCAATATTTATCCTTTTTTCTAGCAAAACTAATTGCTTTTCCCTACAGCTATGCAGACTACAGGGATACAGTAGATGCAAATTTTATGTACAAATACAATTATATACACGGTAAAATGTTAATTTGCAGCCTATAGTGTCATAATGTTTAAAAGAGTGAGTGCTAAATTGAATGCAGGCCTTTCCGAAACACATGACTTTTAACGCAATTTGACAATATGGGGGCAGGACGGGCAGAAGGAACAGGCAGGATGCTGGAAATGGACTCCGCACCGACTCTGTCTAAAGGCTGGAGAGAAAAAAGGAGAGGGAGAGGGTGGGGAACTGAATGAATACGGCGAGCGAGAGTGGAAATTGAGTTACGTGGAGGGCAAATATAAAACGAAGAAGGAAACAGTTAGTGAAAAAAAAAAGAGCGAGAGGAGAAGAGAATAATCGAGCTAATGAAATTAAAACCGGCGGAGGCCCGAGAGATGAAAGTGTTGAATTAGGCGATGCGACGAGCAGTTCCGGAGAAAAGTCCTCGTTGTCGTCCAACTGTTTTGTATCGCGAAATAATTTCTGCCCCTCGACGTTCACAGGTTCCTGCCGCATGCAGCTAAGGACGATTCTTGCTCAGTCACCGCTTGACTCATCGCCTCTACGCGCCAGACGCTCAACTGCTGTGCAGTATATCGGTCGTCCACTCGCCTGAACGTGGCTTCAAGAGGCGACCCTGTATTTGTATGGCGTGGTTTTAAAGATAAAAGTATTTAGCATGTCTGAATACAACTCTAAAGTTTCTGTATAGAAAACTGAGTGATACTGAAAACACCTGTTCGAGCCATTTTCACGTCCCAAAAAATTATCCTTTGAGTTGAAATGAGAACTTGAAACTTGTCTTTTAAACCACTTAAGAGTGGTTTTCGTGTTCAGGCACCACTAAAATATACCAAACTGTTTTTAACCACGCGGTTTACACCGATCCTCTGAAAGCTACTTCATGTGCCAACCAGCCGGAGCACGTGCTCTAGCCGTCGGTGTAGTTCCTACGATCTACTCCAGTACTTGCCACCTCGGGTAGACGACGGGAAGTGTCTTCTCCACTTGCAGGGGAGATTCGCAAACGCCAGTTCACGAGTCCATGGCATATCTGCTGTGTTCTGCTGTCTCGAGTGACTCGGCACACCTTTTTAATTATGTTTGATGCCATTTCAGCTAGCAACCGACCTAAAGATAGCGAATATGAGTATGCACTGAAGCCTTTTCTGTGACATTGTGGTTTGTACGAATGCACGTATCTCGGTAAATAAATGTTCTTTGAATACAAATTTTTGCCAGAAAAGGTAAAAAATAGTTATATAGGATATGTCCCTATATTATTTTTACTTTTAACGTATTAAGTGCATTCACGGAGCGAAAATGTTTAAATATCGCATTTTTAAAGCCTAGCCTATGCGATTTCCTTTATTCAGAGAAATGTAATACGACACGGGCGTAGTGTAATCCGTGGCTTTTCATCTGGGATAATGAAGTCCTACTGTTAGAGGTGTAGTTCGCGCAGTACAGCATCACGACGGAAACACCACACGCCTTGCACGTAAGGGCGGTGAGGCGCTAGGGTCGCGTGTTAGTGTCGCCCCTATCGCTCCCTCGCTTCTTGACCTTGAACACGCAGCTACAGACTCATTTTAACACCATAGGAACCAACTTGCTCACAAATCAGAACGACATTGCGACAAATTATTAAACTAGCTACGTGTACCGTGGGACGATGTCTAAATCACAGAGTAGATAAGTGTATACAGACGAAATTGCCAGGCGGTTTCTATCATGTGAGCGCACCAGTTCACTGATTGGCTGGGCAAAGCTCTGGGAATGGGGCTTGTGTCTGATTTGCTACCTCGCACAGCGAAGTGTTCCCTATTGGCCGAGCTACCGGCTTGCAAGTTACGGCGTTTCGGCGTGTTGCTGGTGCATGACGCCATTTTGCTGGCACGTGCAGTCGGATTTCGCGGAATAAGTGACTGTTTCACCTCTGTATTTATTAATTATTCCGCATGCAAATCACGGGCACACTCCCTCTCCTTCCCAAGGCTATTCGTAATCCTAACTTATCTGTGACATATTTACCACAATATTATTTTGGTTTGATCTTGAGAGAGTCTTCTATTGCACATTTATTCTCTTACCTGTTAGACAAACGCGGCCCATCATACTGAGTGAAGTTTATTTTATTATTGCTTTATTTGGCTCAGCCACCAATATATATATAGTTTACCTTCTTATATAGTTATATAGTTTACTATATATATATATAGTTTACCTTCTTATATAGTTATATAGTTTACTATATATATATATAGTTTACCTTCTTATTTAGTTATATAGTTTACTATATATATATATAGTTTACCTTATTTACCACTTTGTTAATGTTTGTGTGCTTAACATAATTGTTTCTACCTAAACTGTTAATTTTTGACATATAACGGAAGAAATTGTCACTTTAAACATATATTTCAAGGTGCGAAGGTAATGAATGGACTTAGCAACTTTTTACAATTCATCGGTATTGAATGTAATGCATACTATGACGGAACTGCTATTTAAAAATACAGCTATTATTCGTGTTTATTTTTTATATANCTTTTTACAATTCATCGGTATTGAATGTAATGCATACTATGACGGAACTGCTATTTAAAAATACAGCTATTATTCGGGTTTATTTTTTATATAAAAAACCTTATTTTCGCTTACAACATAACATTAACATTACTACTTTGTATTATTACATTTCTCATGTCACATTAAAGAGCTAAAACCAAAATTTTATTTTTGTGATATAGAACATTATTTCTTCTTTGGTTTTTTATCAACTCGTCTATTTTACATATACAACAGTATCGTGACATAACAGCAATGTGACATAACCAAACTTCACACTTCCCTACACTATTTTCCAGGTTTCCTTGCAGGAACATCTTTGCTTGTGTGGTTTATGTATGGTGTCCCTGTTAAAAGTGAATGTTTTATTATATCCTTTGAAGATGTAATTTCATTCCTTATACCTTTCCTTTTTATTTGGTGTCATAGATATCTTAATTCACATCCGTCATCTTCAAGAGCTAATAAAATAATAAATATAAAAAAAAAGATTGATGCTATGCCCTTTATTATTGTTATTATCAGTAGGTATGGCATGTAGAAATCAGTTATGGTATTATTGTGTCGGCTATTTATGATATTTATACTAGTTCAGTGATAAAAGGACGTTATGCCCTGGACTGGAGTCCTTTACACTACATACATGCAAAAACTGCAACTTCATTACATAATCAAGAATATATGGTGTGGACATACAAGATATTAACATCACATTCACATACCTATAAAGATATCATATACGTTCTTACATCAAAACAGCTNTGTGGACATACAAGATATTAACATCACATTCACATACCTATAAAGATATCATATACGTTCTTACATCAAAACAGCTGAAAAGTCGACTTAAGTACTTTTACCATTTAATTCATGATTATACACTGAAGAGCCCAAAAACTGGCATAGGCGTGCCTATGCAAATAACAGAGGTATGAAACCAACCAGAGTAACGCGATGCGGTTGGCAGCTAGATCGGTTACTGCTGCTACAATGGCAGGTTATCAAGATTTAAGTGCGTTTGAACGTGGTGTTATAGTCGGCGCACGAGAGATGGGACATAGCATCTCCGAGGTAGCGATAACATTTGGATGTTCGTGTACGACCATTTCACGAGTGTAGCGTGAATATCGCGAATCCGGTAAAACATCACATCTTCGATATCTCTGCGGCCGGGAAAAAGATCGTGAACGAACGGGAAAAACGACGACTGACGAGAATCATTAAAAGTGACACACGTGCAACCCTTTCTCAAATTGGCGCAGATTAAATGCCTCCTGCATACCTTCAGACATTAGTCGAGTCCATACCACGCCGTCTTGCGGCACTTNCTACACGATATAGGCAGGTGTACCAGTTTTTCTGACTCTTCAGTGTATGTAATACCGTAACATAAATTATTCTTTGTATATTTTACATTTGGCCTTTGGTTATTAGTGACTTGTTTTCACAACCGTAATCGTCATATTCTAGTTGCTGTTCACACCACCAACTGACAGCGCCCAGCGTACAATCCCACCGCTACCCCGACGAAGGATTGAAGCTGTACTTATGTCAACACAATTGTAGGCTCTGTTAATACAGGGAGAGAGATCACTTTTGAAAACACTGTCAGAAGATCGCTTATGACAGAAAGATTACTGTTGCTGTTGTATAAAATATATTGGGAGTAGTCTCTAACATTTTATGCCTAATAAAATCTATAATTTTTACGAAATGGAACCTATTTACGATCTTGAATTTATATCTTGGGCACTTCAAGGCAGTAAGTATAGGTTGGTACATGCTCAAATGTTGAATTTTTGGCGAATGAAATAACTACCATTAGTGTAAAATATAAACGTTTTAACTGGTAACATATTCCTTTTAATACAAGCTGATACCTGCCAAATGCTGAAGTTTGAAGGTAGGTATTGGTTCTGCTCTGCGGCGTGAGGCGCCAGCACTTGATGCTAGCCCTCAGTGAAAGGGCGTACAAATCCGTCGACACTGCTGTCTCAAGGTCCAATTTACTAATAAAATACACTGGCTTTGTGTGAGTTCACATAATCGAGTTTTATTGTTGCTTGAACAGGTTAACTGGTACATGAACTCAAGAGACAAACTCCCTCCCTTTTCCCATGTAGGCTACGTATGGTTTGACGCCGCGACTGGC
>NQII01004271.1:75240-132744 GCA_002778355.1 Clitarchus hookeri
GGGTCATAAAACACGTGGCCGCTGCTCGTGTGGTCCGCAGCCGGCGTGGCGTCGTCCCTTGGTTCTGGCCTGGAAGTTTATTGTCCCGTTCTGCACGCACGTCCGCTAAAAGCTCTCATGGTTTATTGCGGTATAAGCCCGGGACAGGCGCAGCTGGTGGTGGGATCTCGGTGTCCCTTGGGCAGGTGCAAAATGCAGCTGTGTCCGCGCCCTGGTGCTTTCCGTTGTCTCCGGATGTCGTCTGCATGTGCAGGAACAGTTGCACGTGCCGAAACCTTTGGTAGCGTGCCTTAGCAGCTGTGAGGCTCCTGGTGTCCCTCTTCCGGCACGTCCACAAAACCCTTAATCCTTATTGCGGTCGTCCGGCTGCGAGCTCCGCCAGAGCGTGTGTTCTGACGAATAAAATATAGGGACGCAGAATGCGTCAAAGTTAGTAAACAATAACAGCAATAACAGCACGCGGATTGGTTGGTTGATAAAGGCTTAACGCCTTGTCGATAGAGAGGTAATTATATACGGGAATAGTGGCTCCAACAACTAGGATCGCGGAACAAAGTGGCCATTTTCTGTAGTAAATAACCATTCCTGTATTCGCGTGGAGTGATTTTATAAAACCACAGACATTATAATTAAACATGGCTGTATCGGTAATCGAATAATCGAATTAAGATTCTCCTGTATGGGAGTTCAGTGCGTTATAACTACCTACATTGCTCACTACTTGTAAACAAAAATGTGTTTACAGTAGAAATGAACACCCCAGACGGCAGGTGCGGTGAATGTAAATTACGTATTTTCAGCCAATCATAGAAAGATATATGTTGTCCCATGCAGAAAGACTAGAGCACAGTGGACTTTATAGCTTCTGATAAACTTTGCAAACAATTAATGAATCAAAAACTCCTATGACAATAAAATAACCAATAAAACTATGTCAACTTATATCAGTCATTACGCAAAATATCTCTTCAATCTATGATCTCAGTAAGAATAAAATATTAGTCAACGTAAGTTTTAGATAACACAGCTTCATCAATATCTGCTAGACAACAGTGGCATTATCTATACTTTGTCATGATACTGTGCAAGCACCCTAAACTTTTAGCCACGTGCGTAATTAAAAATTTACTTGCCACCTATTATAACGGACACTATCAATTTACATTATTACCAATAACATTTTGGCATTCTGTTGAAGAATTGGCTGCCAAAATTAGTTTCCTCATGTTACTTAAGTTTTTGTTAATATATTTGCACAGTCTGAATTCACAAGACCTTACCACTGCCGGAAATGAACAAGAAGTTACTGATATAACCAGTAAGTCTACTTTCCTCAACACGGGTGCAATCAATTTTTAAATAAGTTCTTAAAATGAAACCAGAATCGTATTAAACAGTAGTGAGACAATTACAAATACACATGTGCTCTACCCGGGACTTGAACCCAGAAAATCGCGTACAATAATCTAGCGTTCAATGTAATCCATTATGGAGGTCGGATTCAAAAAATCAATTTCGGATTGAATCAGTATAATTTTTATAATTGTAGGATTTATCAACCTAAATGATTAAGACGGCCTTAATTTACAAAATAAGTGACTGAGCCACTTAGCCTACATGGCCACATGGCCTACGTAGCGCTACTTGTGTGAAGAATTAAGTGGAAATCAATTGTTTGGTTTATCAGATATGGCATAATTTTTTTTATTAGATGCTATATACAAAATTGCAAAAAAAAAAGAAAAAAAAGAAAAGAATCTCTATATACGATGCTTGTAATGAATACTCTCACATACAAATTTTGGTTTAATGTGGTTCAATTGTTTAATATATGTGGCCAACTTACATAAATTATTTATGACGCCACCATTTGAACATCGTTGTATGACCCATTCAAATAACGAAAGTTTACATGGACTTCTGTAGTATTTATGGTGTGCACAATTTGAAAAAAATTTGTTGAAATGTTCCCCTGTAACATTTAGTGGGAATCGATTGATTGTTTCTAGAGATATGACATAAAACCTCCATCATTTTTAAATGACGATCTTTATAAATGGAGGACAAAAAGTAGTGTAGTTGCACATTCCATGATTGTATACTGCCAATATACAAATTTAAGTTAAATTATGTTACATAACTTGGTAGATATAGCAAATAAAGCTAAAATTATATTATACCTGACATTCAGAAAATAAGTGATATTCTTGAAAAATACATATATTACCATGACCTACCACAGTAAATCATCTTCGCCAAATTTTCTAAGATTGGGTTGATTGTTTCCCGAGATATAAAAAAAAATCCTTTTTTATTTATTTAATTTTTATTATACAAAATGGCAGAGAAATGAGTCTTTGAATATACATATCTGGTGGTTGTAATAGGTAATGCAAGCATACAAAGTTAAGCTGGAATTTGTTTTGTAGATAAAATATACTGAGCTTAAATATTTATGTGGCTCCCATTTTGGAAATAAGTGCCTGACATACTTAAAACACACCAGTTTACACCTCCTGCTGCATTACTATTTGTTTGTCAAATTTGGTAGGAATATGTCAATTGTTTTCCGAGATATGACAAAAAATGTATTTATTCGAATTTCACTCTCTTACAAAATGGGGGTTAAACAAAATATGCTACGTGTAGATACAGTTGATAGTTGTAATATCTACTGCCAGCATACAAAGCTAAGTTGGAATTGATTACATGTTTTCGACGATATAGCATTCTAAGCTAAAAATAGCTATATTACAGCAATTTTGAATATAAGTTACAGACATGCTTAAAACATACCACTTAACATCATCTACCTCAGTACCACTTGTTTGCTAAATTTGATAGGATTCAGGGAATTGTTTCATAAGATATGACATAAATGTTTTATTTATTCGCATAGCGCTACTTCGCAAAATGGTGAACAAAGGTTGATCCATGTACAAACAGTTTATATTTGTAATATATACTGCCAGCATACAAATTTATGTTGGAATCGATTACACAATTTCGACGATAAAGCTTTCTAAGCTAAAATGCGTATATGGTCACCATTTATAAAATGAGTGTCCGACATGCTTAAAACATGTATATTAATATTATCTGCATCAGTACTACTTGTTTTGCAAATTTTGTAGAAATCGGTTAATTTTTAACCAAGGTATGTCATAGTAACTTTATTTATTCGTAAAGCGCTATCTTCGAAAATTGCCAACAAATGTTATCTGTTGGTATATATAATGCTTTTAACACATACTTTCACTATACATAATTTGGACGAAATTATTTAAATAGTATGGTAGATATATCAAATAAACCTAAAAAAAGCATGACTGCAATTTTGAAAATAAGCCCCTAATCAAGTTCAATCACTTACGTTTACTAGGCTTATCATAGGATGACTTACGTGCCAAATTGGCTAAGAATTTATTTAATAGTTTTCGAGGTATAATGTAAAATATTTATTTATTCATTTTGTGCTATTTTCCAAAATGTTGTTCCAACAACAATATCCATCCCAAAATTTAATGCTTATTTGATGCTGTGCTAGCATAAACATTTGGTTTAAATCGGTTGAAGGGTTTCCGAGATATCACATATGACCTCAAATATTAAAATGACCACCATTTTGAAGATAAGTGCCTAATGCAGTCAAAAAGCATAAATACTGTTTTCCGTATTAAGTATTATATGTGTACCAAGTTAGGCAAAATTCGCGTAAGCGTTAAAAAAAAAGGGACACACTCTCAGACACGCGTTGACACACACATACACAGACACAAACACAGACAGGAAATTGGTCTCATAAGCTGTTCTTTCCTTCGGAAATTAGGCTAAAAAGACAACTGTTTCTTAAGAGAGAATCGTCATTTTTAAGGCATTGAAAGTATTTGTTTACGGCGAATGCACACACTGCTTTGGTTTCGTGTGCAGGAACTGTATCTTGAAGTGGCAGGTTCGCATTTGTGGCCGTCTGGAAGAAGTATATAAACTATGAGTGGTACAACAGATTTTTTCCTTCTCATGTTAAAACAAAAATCGTCAATTTTATAGAAATTAGCACAAACAAAACGTTAAAAAATTTTCTTCTTTCCAGTACTTAATTTATTTCTCTCGTTGTATGTTAACTACTTCAAATTAATAATGGGTTATTACAATTATGTTGCATAGAACTATCAGTTTATATATTACTTCTCTTTCCATATTCCAGGGTTGATAACCTACCTTTATAATATATCATAATAACAAAATATTAAGTTTCATTATATAGTTTTGTTATTTCATGATAGAAAAAAAAAGTTTATCACCATAATATAATATATATTATAAAACGTATATTATATTTATAAACTCTTCATCATGTCTAATTTGGCATTTCAAAATTATTTGTTTTTAACTGTGTGTGCAACTTAAGTGTTTTTAGACATTCTTAAATTTAAATCTGTTTTTCAGTAATTTTTATATAACGATCTGGTTTTAAAAATTAAAAATATTTCATAAGTCTTATTAATGAAGAAAAATGTGATCACAGTGTAACTATCGCCAAAAAAATTTTTTCCTTTATCAGAGCAACATCGCTATACCACACTTGGGCACATACAATTTGATGAGAATGCCAAGCACAGTTTCCATTGGCCTTCGGGGTGATACCCAATGACAACTGTGAGTCAAGAATCTTAGTAGTGGGACGAATGACGCCGGCGATTCAATCTATAGAACATCAGCACCTAGATCATTTACAGCGATCGCCACTCGCTGCAAATTATTTGCATTTATAGTACATACATTTTTCTACTGATATATGAATATTTAGAAGTTATATACATTCTTCATTCTATAATCTGATTCTAGAAGTATTACCACAAAATTTGGGTTTCTAACACGCCTCCTATACAATAAGAAAATAATTTACATTCATTAAAATATGTTCCGATTTCATAACTTAAATATATTCTTATTTGAAATTCTTATCTTTTATAGAGTATTTAATCCAATTTGGAAGCTGTGAAACAGTGTTATTTATCAATTTTACTTATACACTCTGAAAAATACCGACAAACTTCACCTTCATACATGTGACATATGGTCTACGATGCTTCGCAAGGGTGGTGCGCACCCTTGAATGTGGAGCTAAAACACACGTTTATTACAAATTTTACAGAAAGTATTTGAAATGAGACAATGGCATCGAGGATAATATGAAGTTGAAGAAATATCAGCAAACACAATGAAACCGGTCGCTGCCATTTCATTATGTCATAGAGAAGTTAAGGTTTTCAACACTGTTGTCGCAGATAATTCTGTGATGCCGACGCCTAATAGGTTTTCCAATGACAGATTGTCAAAGGGCGAGTCAAATGTAACGAAATAGGTCGTCTTGTGTTATCACGTTAAACCTCGCCGATTGCTTGGAATTCACGTATTAAGTTCGCAACCATTGCGTTACTGCACCTGGAACGCAAGCAATACGCAAAACACATTGTTNGGGGGGGGGGGGGGCGGAAATACAAGGCAGCCGTTGCATACACCGTGTACGTCAAGGTCGTAAACCTGCTGGTGTGGTCATTAGACTGCCACAGCAGACACTCGCTTGTTGCTCACACAGGCTGCAGTAAGCAGTCTCACTACATGGAGACCGCTATCACCATCTGCCAGGTGTTTGTGTGTCGTTGTGGCAACGTGAATTTGCACACGTGGGCGGAACTAGCGGACATGCACCTAGTGTACGCTGCAGCACAGGGATGGGAAAGAAAGGCACGCAGCAAGTACGCAGCTATGTATCCCAGGAGGCAGGTACCACGCCATCCCACCTTTGCTGCCAATGACCAGTGCCTAAGGGATGGAGGAACAGTCGCCAAACAGAAATATGATTCTGGATCCGGACGACGTGTGCGCACGACACAGTTTGAAGAGGAGGTTCATGCTTCCATAGAAGGGACAGCATCCACCAGCACCCGAGACATTGCCCAAGCAATGGATGCCAGCCAAAGACCTGTAATACGGGTTCTTCGCGATAAACTGCTTCCTTATTACAATCGGCAGGTCCGGACGATTGTCCTCGTCGGCTACAATTTGCCCGGTGGTGCCTACAACAGAGTAATATGCAGCGATGTTTCTCTACATCCATCCTGTGGACGAATGAGGCGTGTTTTACCCGCGACGGTGTTTATAATACCAGGATTAGCCACACGTGGGCGGAAGGTAACCCACACAGTACCCACATACGAAGCCATCGGCAGTGGTTTTCTGCGAACTTGTGGGCAGGTAATGTGTATTACCGTCTCATCGAGCCTTTTCGGCTACCTCCACGACTTAACGCTGCTCCTTGTCTTCGGTTCCTTAAGTACGCACTACCGCAGCTCCTGGACGGTACCCCAGCACTTTTTGGCCAGGATGTGCGAGCTCTTCTTGATGTGTCATATTATGACCGCTGGATTGCTCGAGGTGTACCCACTGCGTGGTCTGCACGTTCGCCTAGCATGACGCCTTGCGAGTTTGTTGTTTGGGGACATGTTATATCACTAGTGTATGACACGCCTGTCGACAGTAAAGAGGACCTGCTAGCGAGAATTGCTAATGGATTCGACACCACCCGCCACATTCCACGGGTGTTTGGGATGGTCAGGCAGTCCTTGCAGCGACGCTGTGACCTGCTCGTTGTAGTTGATGGTCGGCGCTTTGAACACCTCTTCTAACAGCTCATATGTTATTAAAGGTTCACGTATGTTCATCTACCAGTGTGTGAAGGTAGCTCTCCTGGAAATACCCTACCAGCCATACTAACTTTGTCATCGTAAGTTCCATTATTCGAACGCACACATGCCAACACGCCAGGGACGTGACAATGCTATGCCTGCACTGGGGAATGGGGCCTACATGGGCCTACATTACAAATAAATCCTACGTTAGTATGACATAGACCATGCCTAGGGGCAGTGATATTTCGCGAAAAGATTTCGAGACAAGATAGAGTCCAAAGCACTGTAGGGTCGTCTAGCTTCTTTGATTGGCTAAAAAATGTTCTGGCCCGTGCGCACGAATCACGAAGGTTCAGTGTCGGAGTTACTTAGTCCTGGGTGGCTTGGTCAAAGACGGACATGGCACCAGCAGCCAATGGAGGTATAACAGCAACTGAGGTGTGTATATAGTATTGAAGTCTACTGTGTGCTCCGATTATTACGCGAAAAGTCAGTGGCCCTAACCATGCCTGTTTAGTATGTTTGGAGACCAGCAACATGTGTTATGCTATGCTACTGCTACACCCGATAACATAGTGATGCGTGATGCGCGTGTGTCAGGTGCAATAACGCAATGATTGCGAACATTATGCGCCATTTCCTCGCAAACGGTGGGGTTTCGCGTGATAACACAAGACGTCCTTTTTCGTTAATTTTGACGTCCACTTTAATAACCCGCCATTGGCCATCCAATTAGGCTTCAGTATCACAGAATTTTCTGCGACAAAAGCGTTGCAATCCTTAATTTCTCACTGACATAAGGTAATGGCAGCAATATATTTTGCTGTGTTTGCTGATATTCGTTCATTTACACATTATCTTGGTTGCAATTGTTCCATTTGAAAAAATTTCTATAAAATTTACGGTAAACATGTGTATTAGCTGAACCTTCAAAGGCACGTACTACACTTACGAAGAATCGTAGACTATACTGTACGTCGCATGTGTTTACGACGTAATTTCTCATAAGTAATCTGCAGGCGGAGTTTGGCGGCGTTTTCAGACTCATCCTGTAGACACAGTGCTGCAATTTGCTAAGAGGAGTGAGAAACAAGAAGCGAGTCTCAAAGCTGTTATAATTTAATCAGTATCAGCAAATGCGAATTGTAAAGGATAACAATCAATTGCGCATTCACGGCCAATATTTTTAATACTAGATAGATATAAATATATAAATTATTGCAAAATCATATTTATAATAATGCATGCGAAAAATTACATTCTCATATATAAAGGATGTAAATATACGATAAAAGTCAGCCTGTGCATTATATATAGTTTTTTTAACATCTTATTACTACTGTATTGTTATGTTAGCACATGTTTAAATGCATAATTATATTGATCAATATTTTGATTTTATTATAAATGAGAAAGTGATGTAAACTGTGCATAGGGAGGAGGAGAAATAGTGCATATACCAACTATGAGATACAAATAATAGCATTTAATGAAATAACTCCAATAAAAATGATAAATTAGAAAGAATAAACGCACACAAAAAAAAGATAAACATAATTATCAGACACATTTGTAAGAGAAGAAAATTTTTGTTAGCTGTTCTGTATATTTAAAATTTTAAATTTAAGCATTTTTTTATTAACCTAAGACGGAAGCAATTTGGCCTAGAATAGAAACCTTGACGTAGCTTCGTTTTCAGAAAATTAAGACCCTAGTTGTTTCGACCGTTTTCGGTTTCTTGCAATATAATTTATTTGAAATATCCCAGGTTTAAATTTAAGTGATAACATTTTACTTTCCTGCCTAAAGTTTGCTGTAGTCACGTAAAATAACTCTATGAGTGAACAAGTGGATTATTTTTACATAAGTCTTAACCTATGGCAGTCCTAAAAGTTACTCTAACCGACAGAATTCCCTTATTAGTATTAATTCCCCACCGTTTCGCTAAACAAGCATCACTTCGGGACGGAAACGGCGATGCAACGTTAGCATGGTTGTCCATTCCGACACTATAACTTTAGCACTAATAACACTATTGAAATAACCGACGTCTCATAACATTCGGTATACGGCCACGATGCGAGCGCGGGCTCGAGTTAGCGCAGCGCATGCGCGAGGTATGGGTGGGGGTCCGCGGCNACTTCCGGGCTGTATATGTCGCGATCCGATGTGAAAATGCTCTGAATTTGGCACCAAACAAAAAATCTCGCCTATAGTCGGTTCACGACTGGAAGAGACTTTCTTGAAGCCCTGCTAAAGATCTACTTTCAAGCCCATTTCACATCCTTCCGCCAAAGGTAAATAAACATTGCCATGTGACTGCCATGTGGCAGTCACATGGGAATGTTTACATTCAATGTTTACATTCCACTGTGTGTGTGTGTACATGTGTTCGTACATGCACGTACCCATTATAAAAGTCATGTATATATTATTAATGGATATTCCACAAGCATAAAGTTTTTAATCTGGACAATTTCACACAAAAGAATATGCGATGCGAGCGAAAAACATTTCATTATATGAACCCAAAATGTGAGTATTAAAAATTTGATGTTTCGTGTGTGTGTGTGTGTGTGCAGATTTGATTTTGACTGGGGGATTGGGTGGGGGAGAAAAACTTTCACTTTGATTACATATTATAGATGTGGCACAATACTTTGCATTGAAATGTGTCAACATTCAAGGAGTCCATCCAACAACATTAACATGGCAACGCCAATCTCTCATAAGCCCCCGGATGGCCGTGCTGTCACGAGGTCAGGAACCAAAGTTCCCATAACTCTTATAGTGGTTTGCAACAGAAATACAACCAGACAGACTTTGTTCAAATAATTGAGCCGGTGGCAGGCCGCTGTGTTTATGTTTTAGTTGGGCTCCGGGCCCGTATTTAATGCTGTTAACCTCTGTTGCTATCTTAAAATATTTTTCCAAACAAAAATCTAACTTAAAACTAATACGAAAAGACATTGGTTTCACTAATGTCTAATATTCAAACAATTAAATTGAAACATGTTGCTAAGCAAATGCTTAGAGGAGGAACAAAATAAGTGTGCCACAGCTTTTGTAAAGAAATGACGATAACAAACTAAACATAACTAAAAAATGTGGCTCCAGTGAACAAAATATTAGAGAGAACTGTTGCTTACAATAATTAAATAAGCTGACAATGATGTATCCTAACATCTCCAGTTTGCATTAAGGTAAAACATCCTAAAGGCTTAAGGGGCAGTACTTATAAATACGGTTTATTTATTAGTTAGAAGTACCGGTAATAACTTATAGATTGTAGTGATTCCTTTTGCTACAGAATTACCATAGATCAAAACAAAAAAGTACATAAACAACTCAACACAGCAGCAACTATAAAAAAAAAAGAATACTTCCATCTCCACTCCAAAAATTAGAAACCAATTATTAAAAAAAATGACATGCTTCAATAGCTGCTCTCTGATGTAGACTGCTACTTTACATATAATGCTATAGAGCAATGCTCAACAACATTACCCTACAATTTAACACTACACAAAAATATATTGCAAAAAAAGGATACAGCAAACGGAAGGTTGTGCTCCTGCAGCCAATTGATGATGGCATCCTTCCTCCAGCTACTGTTGGGGAACTTCTCTAGCTGAAATCACCACACGATACAACAAATTAAAATGTATTACCCTTGAATGTTGCCAACAGTATGTCTGTTGTATAGAATGTTTGAATTAAGCACAATTATTTTGAAAACATAAATTTTAAATAGTTGGTTGGTTGCATAGTATTTATTGGATACCAAATGTATGATTGGAGACTTCTATAATGTGAACGTGATAGGAATGTCTGTCACTATTGTGCTAGACATTCTTAAACTTTTTATCATATTACATGTAACTGTTTTCCTGATACCTGTGTTGACTAGCACAGAATCTAACATGTCACAAACAATGTAAACATTTTATTTATTAAAAAAAAATAAGGTTGGAGCTCACACCTGTGTGCTTTAATTTGGTGCATTGTCCATGACGATGACCCTTGTATGTTTTTGGTATCAGTAACTGCAGTTGACCCAGAAACTGAATTATGGTCCTTTTTAAATTATGCAAATAGGTTGGCTATGTAGCACTGAAAGTGAAAAATATGGCACTGATAATTTACAATAACTAAAAGACAATGGCTGTAGAACAGTGGTGTTGGGGAAATGCATTAATACACAATTGTTTACTTAAAAGATCATGACTGTGATTTCATCGATTACGATGTCCTCTCGTGTTTAGTGAAGTGATACAGATATGTTTAATAGTAGGGGAAGTTCCAGTTATATCGACTGTAATCTATTTAGTGACGTATAACAATGGCAATTAATGCCGCAATGTAACTTATAAATACAAAACAAGCTCCTTCTTCAGAATCTTAAAATGCACTATCTCTCCATAACCTATATAAAATTAATTGGCTATAACAAACTCACTATAGAGACAATTTTCCTTACCATTGTCAGTTGTCTTTATAAAAATTTCCACTGTATATATTGGGTTGTTTATGAAGAATCCCTCGCAGGGGTACACAAATTCCAACACAAAGTAGTTTTTATTTTTAATTACACATTGTAATACCACCTTTTGGTTAGGTGATTCATACACTCACATTTGAGTCTATATAACCCTACAATCCTAGGTTAGTGTAAAACCCAACAATCCTAGGTTAGTTTAAAAATGTGAAATAGTGATTCACCCATCGTGGGGTTAGGTTCTGTTAGGTTAGGTGGGCACATGTTACGAAATTAGTCGGACGTTAATGCCCCTCGTATATTCGTGTTCCGCATCATTAGTAGAGTGGAAATATACCATTTTCCGTGAATTAGTCTTATTTTTACAGAAAAGCCTCTAAACTTAATAATTACCCAAAAAAAACCTTAAAAAGACACGTAGATAACGTTCGACGACGTTATCAAGTTATTAACAAATTTTCTTTATGTTCATGTAAACACATTTCGTAGGCCAACATAATTGACCTTAACACACACAACTTGCAAACGCAATGGTTAATACTACATATATTTTAACATACCTTAATACTGTGGATCCTGAGAGTTTCAACATTTCTGCCGCTTTTTCCGCGACGTTGCACGGTTTCATTTCCCCATGCCTAGTTAGGGAATACAACGATTTATTGAGGTTAATGATGTACTGTTGACGTTGATGAGTGGTGACTTCTCTTTTCTTCACCTTGCTAGAACTCATGACTGCACACAAAAACTACCGCAACATATAACGTAAAATACAGTAAAAAAATTTTTAAGCAAACCCGAAATAAATTTTAAAAATATTAAACATGTGAGAACGCACTATGAGTAATCTCTTATACAGGTTTCAGAAACGAAAGAAATCTGCACGAGAAATAATAACGAGCGGATATTGGTTAAAAAGAAAACAGTAAATTAATTATTATAGGTTAAACAAGATAATCGCACAAATTCTCTGGCACGTGTGTCAACCACACCCAGTCAACAACACAAGGAACGCTGGTTAGTAAACAAATGGCCGCTCTACCTTCCCCTTGAGCGGGATCATGTGACTATGCAAAAGACGTTGAAATCTAAACACGTTAGCATCATGTCATTAATAATTGGCGTAATATGATAAAAGTCTTTTCGACGTCCATTTGTAAGCGATAAATTAACAATTACGTTAAAACTTTAGAACTATTTCCTCTCTTTGTGCTGGCAACCTTACGGCATAACTGTATCCGCGCTCGCCGCTGTTTGTAATGTTATATGCATGTAGCTAACGGCTAGGGTGTTTTTTCAAATGTTGATTTTCAAAAGTTTCTTCCAGTCGTGAACCGACAGTAGATATGCGGATGTAAGACATGAAAGACCAGTGTCAATTTCACTACTCTCATTTCATTCCCATATCTCACTGAAAATATTACCTGCCAAAGCAGACGAATTCACGTGAAACCCACGGCCGTGCCACCAACAAAGCCACACCTCGACTTTTTTTTTTTCCCACGTAACCCGACCACGCACCAAACACATATTTAAAGCTTCCGCTTAGCTGGTGCTTGAACTGCGTTAAGGAGTGTTTAAAATATACGTTTTCCCACGAAACTATTAAACGTGCGTCCAATGTGCTTATCTACGAAAGGAAGACAGACACGCTTCAGACGAGGGCCGTTGAGTACTTTCAGAAAGTCACGCACGCTAGAAACACCATTTCAGAGTAATACAAAACGGCTAAAAACTGTTTTTTCAAAGCGCTTTATCTCAAAATATCCGTATCAGATACACATAAAACTACTCAAGGACCCTGCATTGTACCCTCCTGCAGACTTTCAGCCAGTACAGTAACAGGGTAAACGCCGAAACTGACATAGGTACACGCAGTGCGAATAAAACAGTGGAGTGGAGTGGAGAGATTTGTCAGCTCTTAACATCGAGGTCTTGAGAGCCGAGCGACTAAAACACTGCACGCCAGTTCAGAACCTTGCGCTTAGCGGCGGCGGCACACTTGATGCGCGTGGTAGTGTCGCCCTTATCGCTCCCGCGCTTCTCGGCCTCAAACGCGGAACAGGTGGACGGGAGCCTTAACCACGTGTCACACTGGCGCAGTCAATCAAGATGGCGTTGTTGTTTCGCGTTGTTAGGCTACGTCTTCGTACATAACATATTATGTCCGCTCGAATCGAAACATTCTTAGGATGTTGGATCTCACACGTTGGGCTACGCGCTGCAGATGGCACTTCTAGCAGGCGATCATAATAATGTGATTCGACTGTGTGTTTGGCGCACGTTTAACAGTCTCTTCGAAAAGCCGGATTTAGAACACTCTGCGACGCAGCTGAAGCGCCAAACAGGCGTGCCCCTTAAGTTTCGCGTGTTTGTGGAAATCGCATGTGGAGATTCGGAGTGATACATGCCAGTCCATACAATGCACTTGTAAACTGCAACGCCATTCGCTTGAAAGAGGCATAACGAACAACATAGCAAGAGTTATCGCTTAAGACAGTCGATGGGGGTCGAATCCACGGTATCCATAATGTGATTCAGATATTCCACTGCATGATAAAACTCGTTATTGATTTCACGTATAAACCTACTCAGAAATCGCATTGTTTTACAGTTGTTTCTACGGTTGTAAAAAGGCAGGGAACATTGCCGATGAATTGTGTTATCACAAATATATATACATTGCCTTCCTGAACAATCCTGAATAGCAGTTTGCTACTGGAAACCCTTAAATGTTCTCATACTGAGACACATTTCTGTAAAATAATTCGCTAGTGTGTTTTGACCTCCAGGTGACCACATTTTCAGCAAAGCAAGTGAATGTGTTTCTTTTTTAAACTGAAAGCCTAATACAATGACATAAACGTACTGAACAAATTGTTGACATGACCAGTGGTATGAAGTAAACGTAACATATATGACATCTTCTCTATGTTCTGATTGCAAGGGTTCTCTGCCAGTAGACGTCATATCGTGCTTTATGATGTACACACGTGCGGCAAGGCCAATTCACTGCGCACCAGACTTTGCAAACAGCCCGGCTAAAATAAACACACGTTCTGTACATTCATATACGACGAGGATATGTAATAAAGTGAAGCTGCTGTTTAATGAAGGCAAATACGCGTGTCTGTCTATATGTAGGTATAGATCTCTTTCCACAGAGCTTACTCGAAAAACAATATGTACGGACAGACTGGACGTGGAAAGCTGGGAGAGATTAGTACACGATCAGAGAAAAAATTAATAATATTATCTCAAAATATGTAAGTAACCCAAAAAGTGTTAAATTTAGGCATTATGTTTTAAATTTATTAACAGTGATTGTTAAGACGGTCTTAAAAAGAGTTCAGCTGCGTTTAGCTGTGCAAGAAGTAACCAACCTACTTAGTAGTGTTTTTGTGCTACACTGAGAAAAAGGTTCCTTCCAACCAACAAAATACTTGCTTGTATATAGTAAAACAAATATGTAGTTGCCCCAATGAAATACTTTTAAAAATAAACTAAACTTAAAAAGCAACCACAGTGATTTTATTAGCTAACGAAAACAATTGGGAAGGGAAAATACCGTCTGTGCTGAGCCAACAAAAACTAAACAGCGAAAAAACTATTTAGATACTTATTTGCTTAACCACGTAAAAAAAAAATATACTGTCTGCTTAAAAAAATATTTATTTCAATGAGTAGTTAATTTCCAAGGTGAAATACACTTTAATAAAAATTCTCAAAATAAATAATTTCATCTTTAGAAAACAGACTTGAGTCGTATTCAATTTTAATCGTGCTTAAATCTGCAGTATGAACTATTATATAAAGGTTATCACTAGACGTGATATAATACTGGGCACTGTTTGTCATTTAATATTTTGTAGCTATCAAATGGCTCTTTTTATAATTGCGTCCAATTGAACTTGACCCTTCTCAGCAAACGCTGACTAGGGCTCGCACAAGTTAGCGGTGTCTGCAGATGGAAGGACTTCGTGCTGTTAAAACGATGCGAAAGCCACGGACGAAATATTTTTTGCATGTTTAACAAAAATATTCTTGGAAAATATTTGCCAAAACGTTTTTTTTCTCCGATACCACAAGTAAACATAAGTGTGCTTACAACAACACTGATATCAAACATACACAATTAAATAATACATATCCATATTTTTAATTAGCATGAAGTATACAGAGATACCTTGTCAAAATAAACAGTATCTGAATATTTTCATACTACAAACGGTTGTGAACTTAGTTTTACTAGACTAGTTGTATTGCGAAATTGAATTAAATAACTAGTTTCCAAAAATGTTTCATGTATAAATACAAACTTTTTTTACTGCGTACTCTGTCCGGGAGGGAAACTCGCCACAGATATGGAGTCCACACTGCTATGTTGACGGGATCGAGCGACTAACATTTTCAATGATGACGATTATGTAATACGATGCGTGAGGTTGTTACTCGTACTTATATTTACTGAGTCGCGCACGGTATGGTAACCTCAGCAAAATAGTATATATATGTTTTGTTAAATTATTATTTAATAAGATTTATATTTATAAGTACCTAGGCAATTTCCGTTTCCAGCATTCATTTTGTAAGAAAGGATGACGATTTCTCTTTCCTATCTCTGTGTTTTTGTTCTATTATTGTGGCCGCGGTGGTGTAGCAGTTAGACTACTCACCTCCCTCCTAGGCGAACCGGGTTCGATTCCTGACGGGGCCGCTTCCGGATTTTCGCATGGACGGTGCCGGACGATGCCGCTGGCCGGCGTGTTTTCTGGGATCTCCCGTTTCCCCTGCCCTTGCATTCCAGCGCTGCTCCATACTTACCTCGTTCCACCCTCATGTGATCTCAAGACCTCGATGTCAAGGGCCTCTCAAATCTCTACACTCCACTCGTTCCATCATTACCTGTTTTTGGCTGAAAGATTGCAATGAGTTATGATACGTAAATATTTCAGGACATCATTACAAAAATTTTTGTTTATAAACTAAATACCTGCGGAACAAGGATCTATTTTAATGATGTACAATTAAAACATGTATATTTTTTACCACATAGTACGTGGTCCTATAAAAAGGTCAAGGTCAAATATGTGATAATGTTTTTGGGCTTCTCAGTTCGGTTTCTTACGTGGACTGGTCTCATTCGCCTTCTCCGAGATAAATGTGCTCCGGGTTATTTAGAGGTAAAGAAAAGAGCGAAGGAGAGGGGTGGAGAGAGGTATAGTAAATAGCGTGATGCACGGTAAACGCTCGGCTGTAAATCGCCAAGTGTCGGCATTTTCCGTGGCAGTCGGGCAGCGCGCGCAGTGGCGTTCACGTGTCCCTCGCCCACGTGGGCGGGGCGGTGAGATCCATCATGCCGAGCCCACTTGTCCCGCTCACCGCGCAGTGGCGCTAGACGGCGAGGAGGCCCATCGCGCACCGCACATCAAGCCTTGCGCGTAGCGGCGATGGCGCTTTTGTAGCGCGTGCCAATGTAACACTTATAGCTCCTGCGCTTATCGGCCAAAAAAGAAGACAAACGATGCAGACAGGCGGACCCCTTAAGGCTCAAATCTAATCCGCCTTGTTGACTTTCCTGTTTATGTAATCCAACTTTCTTTTCTACGAAATAACTGAATGTTTCTTGTTATACAATATTTTCATATCACAAATGCCTCGAAATGTAGTCAATGCCTCGAAATGTAGTCGCCAAATTTCTATGCACGAACTGTCTGGTAAATGTAAAACGTCACGTATATGTTTGTTATATAAAAATGATATTGTGCTAATGACGTCATAATTACTTGAACAAAATATAAGAATTAATGTTTGTTCGGTAGCGTAATGTATATTACCAGATATTTATTGAAGTTTCAAAACAAGTGTCCCAAAAACTCTGAAATAAGCTAGAAACCAGTAATTAAATATGGTATGTGAGACCAAGTCGTAAGAACCAAATTTTTACATACATAAACGGGGGCCCATGTAAAATACGCACTCCCCCAAAATTGTGTTTTCGAATCAATTATTAGTGTATTTAAACACACATTGCTTCCTATTAACATATGTTGACACAAAATACTTATACCACTTTAAACATCAATATCTTGTATTATTACTGATCTACGATTTTAGTAAATCTACGTGAAGTATGAATTTTAGTATACATTGTTTCTTATAGCACCCCACAGTGAAGTCTCTGTCACCCCCTTGTGAGATTAGTGTTGGGAGAGGGAAGAAAATGTACCTTATCCTCCCTCCTTTCTGACGCACCTGAATGGCATGGCGGTTTCATTGATGTGGGCGCACCCATTCTCTGATTGGCTGTCCAAGGCTCTGAGAATAGGCTTTGTGTCTGATTGGCTGCTGGTGAGTAGGTTACCAGGCGCTTGCTGGCGAATGGTGTTCCAATTTTTTTTTTTGCCAATTACGTAATTTTACTGGCGTGTGAGGCTGGGGTTCGCGGAATAAGCCGCTGTTTTTTTTCGAACTACCCTATTACTAAGTGTTAAGTGCACGTCCGGGGTAGGAACGGAAGTTTGGTGCGTCTCAGGGCTAGGCCCCATACGCCTACAGGAGAGGGAATTTCATGCAGAGGAGGCGTGCATCACGTCAGAGAGGGATTAAAGCAGCAATGACCGCAATTGGGGCCATGAACTGCATCCCCGAGTGTTCCTATTGCTGAGGCTATAGCTAAGAATGGGGAGGGGTGAAAACCGGAATAGACACCGTAAAAACCCTTCCGACAGGAAAGAAGTTCAAAATTTATTCACGCATTAGTAAAAAATGCTAAAGGAGGCAGCAGGTGTGGATTTCATGTTTTTTTATTGAGGAGTTGAAAATATAGAAGATAAATGGGCGGGGCTGTGGACGCAAGCGCCCTTGAGGTGGAACTGCTGTAAATATTTCTGTGCTGGCGTACCAGCACAAAAATATTGACAGAAGCTAGTGAATGAAGGGCCCACCTGCTTCTCGTTGAGTGCGTCGGCGAACTGGGCACCTCAACCATGGCACCTACTCCATCTTTACTCTTCTGCACTGACATCAGGGTCTCCACGCCGTGCGTTAAGGTGGAGAGGTCTATGACGGGAAGCTTCCGAGGTCTGACGCATTCCAGTCCATTCCTCAAGCATCCGCATCCGCAGTCAGCAGCCCTCAGAATCCAGCAGGAGGTTCGCTACACTCCGCATGTTTCAGCACCTCGAGATCCTCCTCCCCGTCTTGTTCTTTGGACTGCCTCCCACACGATGCGCTTCACCATCTCTTACTGAGCCACCCAGATCCCCGACGTCCACGACGACGGCGCTGTTGCACCGTCCAGTTGGTCCGCGGGCTGGTATTCGAGTATTCCCAGCGACCCCAGGGCCTGGGGATCTCCTATCCGCCACCTGGGGATGCAACGAGTTGCGGAAAAGTCGCCGCACCCGAGCTGCTGCAGTCCCGCCGTACTCGCAGAAGTCCTCGCCTTCGCTGATCACAAGAGGCGGGCAGATCTCGGAGAGAGAGCTGCCACGAGCACGATGTTCATCCCGCAGCAGCTCGACTCGTATAAGCAGCACTTTCACCTCTGCACCCTTAAATACTAAGTGGTGACGATCCAGGGCATGCAAATAACAGAGGTATGGTACCAAGCAGAGTAACACGATGCGGTCTGCAGCGCCTATATAAGACAACAAGTGTCTGTCAAAGTTACTAGATCGGTTACTGCTGCCACAATGGCAGGTTATCAAGATTTAAGTGAGTTTGAACGTGGTGTTATAGTCTGCGCACGAAAGATGGGACATAGCATTTCCGAGGTAGAGAGAAAATTTGGATTTTCGCGTGCGACCATTTCACGAGTGTACCGTGAATATAGGGAATCCGGTAAAACATCAAATCTTTGACATCGTTGTGGACGGAAAAATATCGTGAACGAACGGGACCAATGGCAACTGACGAGAATCATTAAACGTGACAGACGTGCAACCATTTCTCAAATTGGCGCAGATTCCAATGCTGGGGCATCAACAAGAGCCAGCGTGCGAACTATTCAAGGGACCATAATTGATATGGGCTTTCGGAGCCGAAGGCCCACTAGTGTACCGTTGTTGACTGCACGACACAAAGTTTTACGTCTCGCCTGGACCCGCCAATACCGCCATTGGACTGTTGATGACTGGAAACATGTTGCCTGGTCTGACGAGTCTCGTTTCCAATTGTATCGGGTGGATGGACGTGTACGGGTATGGAGACATCCTCATGAATCCATGGACCCTACATGTCAACAGGGGACTGTTAAAGCTGGTGGAGACTCTGTCATGGTATGGGGCGTGTGCAGTTGGCGTGAAATGGGACCCCCGATACGTCTAGATACGACTCTGACAGGTGACAGATACGTAAGCATCCTGTTGGATCACCTGCACCCATTCATGTCCATTGTGCATTCCGACGGACGTGGACGATTCCAGCAGGACAATGCGACACCCCACACGTCAAGAGTTGCTACCGAGTGGCTCCAGGAACACTCTTCTGACTTTATACACTTCCATTGGCCACCTAAATCACCAGACATGAACATTATTGATCATATCTGGGATACCTTGCAACGTGCTGTTCAGAAGAGATCTCCACCGCCTCGCACTCCTATGGATTTGTGGACTGCCCTGCAGGATTCATGGTGTGAATTGCCTCCTGCATACCTTCAGACATTAGTGGAGTCCATGTCACGTCGTCTTGCGGCACTTCTGCGTGCTCGCGGGTGCCCTACACTATATTAGGCAGGCGTACCAGTTTTTTTGGCTCTTCAGTGTAGATTAAACAGTTAGCCATGACGAAAATAAACAGAATGAAGATCAGTTCGTAGTTGTGAAGAGTGAAGTTTTTGGTGGTGTGCAGAAATGCAAACAAAACGGAAATTGTAAAGTGCATGTTCTACTGACGAAGAGGAGATAGCAGCGAAGTAACGCTCAAAATAATAGCTGTAGCGCGGCAAACCGACAGTATACTGGCGAAAACACACAACAACATGATATACATCCAAACAGGCCATACACAGGCATGTACCTTGTTCTCGTAGCGCTGCTCTGGAAAAATTATACAGTTGTAAGAACTAAATTTCTGTATCCATAATGAAGAGGGGCTGTTTCCACACATTGCTTATTCACATATTTTAAAATAAATTTTTCTTCATACTTGTATAATCTTCAATACTTTCCTTTATTATTTATTTTAGTTTTTAGTGAATACTTTAAAACAAAGTAGGCCTATAGAGCGCGATCTACATTGTTTTCTTATGTAAGCCGCTCATAAAGTATTGGGCAACCGCTTGTGAAAATGAATATGTATAGGGGTCTCTGTCCACAAACCATTTCGACTGTCGATATAAATATGCGTATGTTGTTCGCGCCGTAGGTGATGGTTTCTAAATCTCAGGAGCATGCCCCCTGGAAAGACAGGAGAGAATTACAGAGTGAATTAAAGTTTACGATATCGCTCCCAGTTGTGGTTCCCCGCACACGTCCCGGTATCACTGCTATTGTATATTAGTTGTAGTAGGGTTTATTGTCTCGGCGAGTAATTTATGCCTCGGCCAGCTCAGAATTAATAAATAGACGATACATTAATTGTCCCATATTGAATAATAGTGACAACCCCACGCAACACGACCAAGGATGCTTGATTGTCGGGGCCGCGGTAGCCGAGCGGTTAGAATACTCGCCTCCCACCAAGGCGAACCGGGTTCAATGCCCGGCCGGGCCACTCCCGGATTTTCGCTTGTGGGAATCGTGCCGGAAGATGCCGCAGGTCCACGGGTTATCTCGAGGATCTCCCGTTTCCCCCGCCCTTGCATTCCGGCGCTGTTCCATACTCCCCTCAATCACCCTCACCGGCTCTCAAGACCGCGCTGTTAAGAGCCGGCCAAATCTCTTCACTCACTTGATCGTCGGCTCTTAATGTGTAAGTTACTACCGCCGCGGGCCGCGGTCGACACACGCTGCTCGGTGATGAATCGCGCCGCCGTGCACCATGCCGTCGCGACAAATAATGTTTGCTTCTACGCCGGCCAGAGTGCAGCACCTCCCTCGCTCCTCGGAGGGGCCTGCTTCCAGGTTCCGTGCCTCTCGCGCAAGTCCTCTCTCTTCAGCCGACGAACAAAGTCTCCCCTGCGTCTTGGCGCGGGAGAGTCGCCCCTCCCTCTCCAGGGCGGGGCGATGCTCCCCTCCACGTGTTTCTCTTGGCCCAGTGCTCATTTTCAATGATATTTTATTTTTGCGTGTTCTCTAATGCAACAACTTGTATATTTGAAATTATTGACATATTCTCGGCTTTATCTAATTGTACACAGTGTTACGTTTGCAAATTATTGCTAGTCCATGGCTGATATATCTCCGTTATATTTTATGGCTGAATTATGTTCTGTGTGGCAGTTTAAAGTTCTCTATATTGTTTGTTCTGTGGGGGCTGCTTCACACGAGCATGGTAACTTGTAGAAACCTGACGTTACGCGTGGGCTTCTTTGTTCTTGGAAGAATGAAGGTATGATTTTAACATGTTGAATATGTACTGTACTCTGTGGATAATATTTTCCGAACTTGTTTTGATATGCCGCCTGTAACCCTGTTGATGTAAGTTGAGAATTAATTATAAGGTTTTCTTGGGTAATTGTTTCCTGTTGTCAGAGAAATTTGATAATGATTGAGACCTCTTTCGTAGAGTGACTGTTTGAAAATAGGTCATTCTGTATATCACGTTTCATATTCAGTTTGTGGAAGACCCTTCTTGTTCTGATTTCAAGAGTGAAAATGGCGTTTCTCTTGAAGACTAGAGGTTGATGGGAGTCGACATTTAAGATATATTATTGGTTTGTAATATTTTGCTTTAGGGTATTGCTGGTAAAACACACACAAAACTTCAATATCCCTTCCTTACTTATCGCCAGTGTGAAATTAATGTAATTATAAGTTTTTGAGGTGGTTTAAAATTGCCGTGTAGAGCTGTGCCTTCGAAGTGAAACACACAGATTTTGGAAAATGTTTCACAATTTTTTGCACGATTACATAAAACAAATAGGCACTGGCGCTATGAAACAAATTAATCAAAAATAATGAATATCAGTATTTCATTCACGTTTTTTTCTTTTCTTTCAAATTTACAAGCTTACATGAAACTCTTTTTATATGTTCACTGCAACATTGTTAATGTTAACAAATATTAGATTCTGCGATGTTAATGCCTAAACAAAACAAATATTCCGATACTAAAAACGCTTATATGGCCACACGTACTAGAAAATACTGCGTATTTAAAATGGGTAGTTGCGTGAGTTTGCCAATACTCGACAAGCATTTATTTTTGATTCAATTTCTTTTACGTTGAAATAATGTTCCCAACTACTTGAACATACTGATTATAAACATACTTGCATTAATTCCATTAGTTATAACTTTTAAGCCAAAATCCTCCCTCCACTGCAGATAGCCGGGAGAAATAAGAGGGGGGTGGGGGAGGGGGAGAGCCATCTTCGTTCTCTGGACAAAACGTGTGCTGCCGAAAATGGCCGCCCCCCCTTACACATATTACAGGTGCTCGTAAACCGACAAAAACTTACACTAAATACAATTGATTTAAATAAAAAAAAATGCCAATGTTATGGCAGGCGACGAAATGACGGTAACAAGATATGAAACAACAATTACTTACATTAACATCATTAATTAAGGTGCCTGCCATACATAATTTATACATAATACTAAGTAGAGTCATTACAATTTAAAGTATTTTAAAACATTACTGCAGTTTGAATGGCAGTTTCAATGCAATATCTTACCACAAAGTAGATGTGTGTATGGAAATCGACATGTGGTTCCCACTCCCGCCTGTGGCAGTGTCACGTGTGTACAGGGCCGGATTTACCACTAGGCCCGGCCAGGGGTGGACAATGCCAGGAAGCACACGCTTAAAAAAATATATTTGTTTAATTTTAATATGTAAAAAATGTATAATGCATACATGTATTGATGTGCTGATAGCTATCGAAGAGATTAAACTTATTTCCAATACCTTGTTGCGCTATTCCATTTACTTAATACACCCAAAATACAAAAATTTGATTCTCAAATTATATTCATAAGTAATGTTATTTATGCGATAAAATTAAAATTGTCATCATAAGATTATTTTCTTGAGGAAAATTGCCGGACCGACCACCCCCCCCCCCCNGCCCCTCCCCCCCCGATGGTATGAAGAGGGGGCAGCAAAAATTCTTGGGCCTAGGAGCGTCCAAACTTTAAATCCTGCCCTGCGTGTGTATGAGAGGAGGCTGGCGCTAATGTGAGCCGGCTGCCCTACCCGAGGAACAGAACTGTCGCTCCGGCCAGCCTTTGTAATGGTTGTGGTGATACAAGATGGTGGCGGAGACCCAGCGGAGTGAAGACAGGGGGTGGAAATGGCAGAGCCCTGAGAAAACCCTCAGACACAGCAGTGTCCGCCACCCCTCCTTTACACATGAGAACACCACTTCCGAATATTTCCCGCCCGCCAGAGCCTGACATCGAACCGGGGACCTCAAATATGGAAGGTCGGTGACTAGTTAACTGAGCCAACCGTGGGTACTGGATGTGTGAATGTATGCGCATGTGTGTGTAATTGCAAAACGAATAGATTTAGAGTGGGTATATAAAGTATATCGTAATAAAAGAGCACGGCTCTCAAAATGTTAAGAACTCCTGCTAAAGACTAATGATGAGTGCAGAGATTTGAATGGCTGTTAACTGCGAGGTCTTGAGAGCCGGTAAGGGCAACGTGAGATCAGTGCCTGAATGCAAGGTCGGGAGAAACGGGAGATCCCCGAGAAAACCCTCCAACCAGCACGATTCCTACGTGCGAAAATCCGGGGGCAACCCCGCCGGGAATCGAACCCGCTTCGCCTTGATGGGAGGCAACTAAACTGACCTAATGTATCACTGCGGCCCCTTGAGTAAAGACGAAGTAAACGGATTTTCATCTACTTATGTCCCTAAAATTTACTCACCCTTTACCAATAGAAATGACACAGTCACATGGTCACCAACAATGAACGTGTTTGTTTCCGTTGTATTTAACAAAAGTTTCTGATAGTGGTATTGGAGCAGTCGAGTGTCGTAACTTCGATAGTTTTTATTGTGCAGATAGTACATTGCACTCTATCCCATGGTCTCTCTTCGGTTGGCACAATCTACAGAATGGTACTGAACTACAGGGACAAACGCTGTGAGGTAACCCCCTACGCAAAATGGGATGGAAAACATTATACGAACAATTTCGTACAGTAACTCGTAAGGGAGGTAGCCACCCTTGAAAACCTACATATCAAATGGTTCAACCAAAAAATAATGAAACCTACATTAGATGAAAGAGCCTTTCTGTGAATAATGTTTTCTTTAACCAAGACCTGAAACCTGCGAACAGTTGTGGCATACCCTCATCCACTACATTCAGACACTGGGGGTGGTATTTTATTACCCTACCATTTTGTGTGTAACACTCGGGTATTTTGTATAGACGTTATAATCAAACGCTACTGCACGGAAACACTTTACATTGATGTAGCATTCTTAGGCGAACAGTATTCCAGACAACGGACAAAGTTTGTAAGAGTGCACTTGGTTGCCTCCCATTATAAAAGATTATTGTTAAAATGTTTCATAAGGCTATGGATTAAAGTAATTCTCTGATCTTTTATATTGCCTATAAACATTTTACTTCCCTATTTTATTCACGCATTTAAATATTTGAATAGCAAATCATTAATCAAATCAAATATTTAATTTTAAAGGAAAATATATTTCCTTATGACACTATGATTACTGTATCATTGTAATTTGATACATAATTTCTTTGAGAATTTTAAACTCAAGTTTGACTGTTTTGCAATGAAGTTAAATGTATTTATGCAGTTTTCGTACTTCCCATGAGAATCGCACAGAACATTCGCCAGGATTCGGTGCTCGGTCAGTCAACTGTGAGCAGTTAGGGATGGCGAAGTGCCGACCAATAGCGTACAAGTAAGGAAAGTGAAGGGAAACGAGGTGTGGATACCCAGTCGCATTTGAGGAGGAAGATAAGGCACAGTGATTCTCATGCATTTAGGAATGGCGAGGCGGCAACGGTGTGTTCGTCGAATGAAAGGTGATGAAGTGTATAGGCTGTTTACGGTAAAGTGAGAACTTTTGAGCTCCTAGTTAGGCTACTCTTTAATATCAGCCAAATTTTATTCTTCCACCAGTTTTATAAGTAATTATTGCTATGTAAGTAATAAACACATTGTATATATTCACCACACTCAAAAGTTAACATCCAAGGCTGCAATAAATATATATGTATTGACTTTTATTCCATATGAGAGGGCTTCGAGAAGTGCTTGCTTTACAGTGAATAGCCTATACTATAAGAAATTTTTGGGGTATTTACCACATTACTGTATATGCATATTGAGAAAGTGAAAATTGTATTTTCTCTCTCTATAATTACATAATTCATTTCCCACATTTGTTCAGGAAAAAGTGGAGTGTGTATTAAAGTTCTCAACTGTGTTTAGTGAATTTTTGCATTTGCAACCTCATGCGTTGTAAAATGTCCATACTATGTATAGTTAAAAATTTACATCACATTTGGCGAAGATTACTGTAAGGTATTTTTACAGTGTGTATGAGAAAATGAAATGTGTATTGTTGAATTGTGAGTGATCTGCGCTCTACAACGTACATGCTCCCACTATTCAAGTTAGTGTAAAAGTAGAAGACATGAAATCTGTTGACTAAGTATATAACCGAAGGAAAAATCAGGAACATTAAGAAATGTACTTATGTAAGTAATGTGAAAGTATATATATATATGTATGCCTATTCTGGTGTCTCTGGATGCGTGACTTGATTAGTTGGTCAACCCCCAACTGGGAAGCCAAAATCTTAGTGGTGCGAGAGACACTCGTTCCACATGCGAACTGTAGTTCTTGGGTCTGCCACTGGGGAGCGCGTCCCGTGTTCGCTATTGTTCGCTCTTGGGTGGCGGTAATGAACGGGAGTTTGCGAGGCATTAAGTCACAGCGGAGGGTGGGATTCCGACCCCCATTACCTTCCTCGTCCCCCTCTGCACCACCCCCTTATGAACACGCCTACTGCTTTAAGCAAAACAACTCTCCCTTCCACGTTTAAGAGGAATACGCGATAAAATGAACTGCTGTGTGTTCCCTCGTGCTGTTACGATCATTATGAAGGTTTTTGACGCACCCCACGTTTCCCTTTTTAGCTGCGATGGCAAGCCCTTTCATCCCGTGGCTGCTTTTACGAGCATCTGTTAGCACCATCTACGCTTTCAATAACGCACGCCAGTTTCTTGTGGCATATGAGAGCTGAGGGTATTTCAATTTCTTAAAAGTAAATTTCTATCATATTTACTCCAAACAAAATATAAGTATATCAAACAACTTATTAATAGATAATAATAAGCGCAAAAATTGCTCGAAGGAATTCTCCAGTAACCTATAAAAATATGGTACACACATAGAGTAAAAAAAAAAAAAGTATGTATGCTATTTTTTTCGCGTGTAAGTAGTCAACTAGTTTATATATAAGTATGGACATATGCAGTCACAATTAATACTTAAACATCATGCTTAAAGAGTTCACACAGTTTCGCACATATTGGTTAAAAAATACTGTAGTTACATTATAACAATTTTGCTTGCAATAAGCAACCATATAAAAGCAAAACTGCACTTGTGACTATAAGATAAATTCCTTGCTTGAGGCAGTGTTTGACTAAGAAATATCAAAATAAAGTAAAAGCGTATGTTTATATAAAATATCAACAATTCGGATAATTCACTTTACGACGTTCTTCGAGAAACTGTTCGGTCAATGCACGAAGCTGGTTTGGTTCGCGTAGCTTTAGGTTAACATCAAACGAATTTGTGTAAATTTATCTTGATAAGTCACATGTTTCCTTTCATGTTCATACATACATCCATAGGTGCACTTCACTTTGACAAAGCACTTTATGAGAGCTGCATTTATTAATGGGAAGTCTTCCATTTTGTGAAACGTTTAGATCAAATAATGGGGAATACATATTTCCGATTATTTCCTCACTCTTCAATGTTTTTAAGCGACTTCAGACAACAAGGTTACTGGTTCCAATCTCGTATGAGCTTTGGAAATGCGTGCCATATTACGTTTAGGGTAGTTTAGTTTTTTTAAGTTTTTCATTTTTAGTATTCCGGGTAAAATGCGAAAAGAGAAAATTATGTTAACACGCCTACTAAAATAAAAAATCGATGAATGTATTTTCCGGGACACGTCAGTTTTGCTCCAGTAGCAGTACTTTCATTGCAGCCTCCACCAGAGGTAAACAAGGGCGGGGGGCGGCGGAAATTGGAGCTGTTCATGCTCTGTAACTCCGACCGTCGGCCATATTGCCCGCAATTTTATATACAAAATTACTTGTTTCACCTCAAAGAGCACTTCAGAAATTAATTCTTTACTCAAAAATCACTATTTCAGCCAACAGTTTTTTTTTAATAAATGAAAAAATGTCCCGATCGAGTTCTCATATGAACAAAGCAGATTCGAGGCTCCTCGACGCGAGAGCCTAAAGGTTCCCAATACAGCAAAGCCGGTTCAAGGCTCTTAACGGAGTGAGCCACTTAATCCTCAAATAAGCAAAGCAGATTTGAGGTTCCGAGCCAGGTCAAGCGGATCAACGGACATTGCGTTCCTCCCACCACTTCTATCCGCGCCCGTGTCCTTGACGCTGTGTCTTTAACCTTGAATGATCTTGAACCCCAAAAAATCCAATACCCCCCCTCCCCCTAAAAATTTAATCAACCAACCAACGCCGTCGTTCATACCATCGTATGCCATCCCACTCATTTCCTCTCATTCGTTCCTTCCGTCGTATGCAGTCATGTTGGTTTTTTTCGTTTGTCATTTTTTTTTTTCATTGCTGGAGTTTGTGTCTTTGCAATGCTTAACGCTCCACCCCCCACTCAGCCAAGGTAAGCACACACTTCTCCAATAAATTTAGCTTGGTCTTCATTGGGCATTTTTTCTGTTACCCCTCACCCAACCTCTATATTCAATTGACTGTTTAGTCCAGCCCCTATCCATCAACTATCCCCTACAGTGAATTATGGGCTTGCGTCACACCTCCTTATTACTCGCATTTGCTCGACTTCCAACACCGTCTCACTACCCTTCGTGATTGACTCAGACCATACTACTGCCATTAGTAGCTAGTGTCATTTGACAGGAGTCAGTCGGCAGGAGTAAGTCGGCAGGAGTCAGTCAGCAGGAGTCAGTCAGCAGGAGACAGTCGGCAGGAGTCATTCAGCAGGAGAAAATTGTATGAATTTATGTATGCTTGAAGACGATGCAAACCACTGGTAATGTGAAATCTAGTATGTCACGTACGACTGCATGCATACCTTCAACGATTGCCCAAAATTACATGGAAAACAATGCTTTTAGTGTGCCAAGACCTTCGGAAAAGTTGCAATGCGTGGCGACATGAGAAGAGTGTTTCTTTGAAGAACCCATCTCATGCGATTCTTAGCTGCTATAAACCTTCCAGACAGTTCACTCGATGTGATAAATTAAATAAACATATCAAGGCCAACAAATGTATTCTTTCGTCCACTGAGAAACACCATGTGTTGACTTCGTTACCTGCTGTTAATACAATACATAATATGCTCGCAGACGACGAGGGAACTCACATGTTAAAAATATTAGGACAATGGCCACATGCAGTTTATGCAAGACGATACATTGAAGAAACACATACAAATCTGCAAGGGTTCGTCTACTGGGAGTCAGCAAGTGATGTCGTCAATACCTCTTGCTACATCGATGGTCATTCCACAGACGATTATAAGGAGGCAATTAATGCTAATGACGGAATGATAGACCTATGACGTGAGGTAGAGTCGGTTTGTGCAGAATGTAAACTTGCAAGACTTTCGTGTGAAATCGAAGAACGTTCGTTACATATTTCCCGAAGACCCGAATGAACTTGTTAATAGGCTCATACATTTGATTGACGTGGAAAAACGTGGGGTTCGGTCACACATTTTTGAGATATCTTCAATCATCGATGAACTAAAGGATTGGGGTTATATCAGATAAGACTGTTGGCTACTATCCATTGTCTGCAAAAGTCTGTGAATTATAAAGGTTAAATGTATGAAATAGTTAGAAATATAAAAAGTATATAATTAGTAAATTAATGAAATTTATGTATACATATTAATGTGAGTTTTATTTCTTTGACAGTACAGTCTGCTACTCTGAAGGAGATATTAATTCTGTGATATATACAATCGATTGCGAGAGTCTGTTTTAGATAAAATTTATGTGAGCGTGAGCAGTAGGACGGCTATAGTAGGGTCTGAAGTATTGTGACTTACTCGGTCGTTTAAACTCTGCTGATTTGTAAATGGGGAACGAATAAACTGAGTAATATTTTTGTGGAATAAGGAATATTTTTGAGGAATTTTTTTGCAACTGGTTGATTGGCCTGGTCATTGGCATTGCTCTTTGATATGGTCAACCCGGGTTGAAATGTTTTGTGAAGATTTGCAAAGTTTAGCCTAAATTTTGTGAGAAGAGATGGGATTATTATTGGGATATTTTTTTCGCGAATTACCGCCAATGTCTGTTGGTATAGATGTATGGTCTTCGCCATTGTTCTAATTAGTTTGGCAGGAGCTTGTCTCTGCAGCAGGCAGTCTTGTGCCATCAGCAGACTTGGAGGTCACACTTGCGTTCTCGATGTTCTGGATAGTTGTAGACACTTCGTTTATCACCTTACATGATAGCAACGTATGCTTGTTGTTCACATCTTCTCGCGATCTGTATAGCTCGCACTCTTCATAGTAAATGCCTACAACACTCGTAATTCCTTCTTCACACCCAGTGAAGGTTTTTTGCAGGTTTTCGTACAGAACATTCTCGATTGCATGCCCTCAATCTGCATACATCAATTTGTCAACTGTAGCTGACATTACGTATATAATGTCCAACCGGAACCCTTTCTCATATATTCTTATTCCTCGTGACAAATTGTCTGTATACTAGCTTCAACGCTATATTCAATTTTGCGTGTGTTATACAGAGGTAAGTTCGAGGTCTTGAAGGCTTTCTCGCTATATTCATCTTCGTGTGGTTCTGGTTTGGTATATTTACTGTCCAACCATATATTATATTTTAATGCGCCTTCTTTTTTCATCTCGCATGTAAGTTGATCTACAATGTTCTGTTCCATATGCTTAAGATATGTTCAAATATCATCCACCATTTCTGATTAATACGATTCAACATACGTCTTCATAAGACCCCGGAATGCAGATTCTTTCAGTATGAACCCATTCTCATTTAGTAAATTTAGTAAATAATGGTTGTAATACGACTCATGGCATAGTTTTACCTGATGGTCGTGTATTTTGAGTCGCATGCTGTCTGGAACACCTGCTACTTCATAACATTTGAATTCACGACCACACTTATAGCAACAAGTAGTGTAGTGAGCCCATTGCGTCTTCTTCAAACATTTTCCAGATTTCTCATGTTGACGAGCACTGCTACTTTTTCTAAAGGCCTTGGCACAGTAGTAACATGAATATCTTGATGTCTGTGGTGAACTGTTCATGTCAAGGTCTGATGTTGGCGAGGGTGACAGCGCGCAGGTATCCGATGCAGCTGGTGTCTGCCCTTCACATGTTTTTTCAGATGTATACAATACGCTACGCCTCTTAGCTGGCATAGGAGCGAGTCCCTCAAATGTTGCGAGATGTCTTTTTAAGTTATCGCCTCGTCCAAATTTAGACTTACACTGTTCACATGTTAAGCTAGATTGCTTCATCTTCATAGAACAAGCAGTTTCATGTCGGTGGGCAATACGGCTCTTAGTACATGATTTCTTGCAGAAACAGCACAAATGACTTCCTGATGTATTTTCCATCTTTGCGCGAGACGATGTATATTCTTCGAAATTTGAATAACAATTAAGACGATTCTATAAATTTTACATATATATGTGCATATCTTCTTATTTCATCAGTGGGATTTGAGTTTTTTTTTTATGTATTCAGTAAACATATATTCAGCTACCGTCTCTCCACCGCTACATGCCGTTTTACATCTCTCATGTCGACGTGCGTTGCTGCTTTTACTAAAGATCTTACCGCATTTGCGACAATGTTTCCTATATGTTGGTGAAGGATTGTGTTCATTGTTCACATGAAGGTCAGAAGTTGGTGATGTAGGTGTATCAATACTTTGTACAGCAGCCATCTTATCGTCATAATTTTGTAATGTTGACAATGCACTGTGTTGCTTAGCATGTATAGAAACAAGGTCTTTGCACTTTTTCATTTGCATGTTTAAACTGTCTATATGAGTGGACATACCTTGGCATATATGACATCGATAGCCTGTGCGATATGGATTCAGCTTGCATTTATGCTTTATATGTGTCTTTGCATTGCAGGCATATGCAAATGTACTGTTACAGTAGTGTCATGAATATCTAGGAGATGTGACTGTTCCAGCCATTGTTTTCATAGTAGGGTACGTTGCCTTTAATGATGTTGATGGTTCGGATTTTTCTTTCGCGGATATCTACCCATCAAAAATTTGCTCTATTCTCAGCAAATACCTGTGTAGGAAGGAGAGCTTTGCATGTTACGCCATGCCTTTTTAAGCTATCGAGTCTTCGAAAATATGATTTGCATTTTTCACATGATAAGATAATACATTTTATATTTTCTTGGCAACCAGTCTCATGTCGACGAGCATGACAGCTTTGAGAAAAGTCTTCTTACAGTAACGACGTAAATAACTTTCTCAATTATTTCCATCGTAGAAAAAAACAGCTCTGTTCACTCTTCGAAGTCTGAATAGCAACTGAGTCGGTCATCCTATCCTATACTAATATATATATATATATATACATACAAATGCAATGGCGGTGACCTTTATGTCAGCTTTGTTAGTGTCGAGACACTTTCGAGATATGTTAGGCTTCTTTATCTTTGTGTGCGACATCGCCCTTTATGTTAGACCTGTGAGAGCTTCATGTAACCTCTTAGGCCCCTTAATGCGCGGTGGTGTTCACTCTTTATTATGGTGGTAGCTTACATTTATACTTTATATGTCTCTTCGGATTGTAGGCATATGAAAATGATATGTTACAGTAGTGACGTGATTGTTACTGCCATTGTTTTCATAGTAACATGCGTTGCCGTTAATGCTTTATCATTGTGTATGGTTGGGAAGACTCTGAGATAATCTACGCGCATATGTTTGGGAAGACCCTGAGATAACTCTCCCGGCTTCGCCTGCAAGAGTGTGACGTATATTTCGTAGGAAAGACTTAAATGTTAATCCAATTTGGGAAGACTTAACCCTTTCGAGATGATGGGAGTGATGTTATGAAGTTGTCGAACGTATCTTATATGATGCAGAACTTATGCGCACCTATGCCTGTAGGGCTTAAAATCGCCCTTTATGTTAGGTGGTGTGCATCATTGAAGTGTTTGGCGCCACCCTTTTATATTAAAATGCATGTGTCATTGAAGTGTACGGTAGCACCCTTTATGTTATGCCATGCGCACTTCGTCACAGTGTTCAGTGTCACCCTTTATTTTATGATGCATGCATCCTTGAAGTGTTTGGCACCACTCTTTATATTAAAATGTCTGCATCGTTGGAGTGTATGGTAGTGCCCTTTATGTTATGCCGCGCGCGTTTTGTCGCAGTGTTCGACGTCGCTCTTTGTTAGGGGGCATGCGTCGCCGCAGTTTTTGGCGTCGCCCTTTATGTTAGAGTGCGTGCGTCGTTGAAGTGTTCGGCGTCATCCTTTATATTAATATGCACGCGTCGTTGAAGTGTACGGTGGTGTGCTTTATGTTATGCCGCACATGCTTCGCCGCAGTGTTTGGCATCACCCTTTATGTTAGGGCGCATGCATCGTTGAAGTGTTTGGCAACGTTCTTTATGTTACATCAAGTGCCATGGCAATGTCCTTTATGTTATGCCTTGCATCACTGCGACTGGAGAAGACTCTGAGACAATTATCCCGGTTTGAAATGCTAGCGTGTGATGTCTGAGACAACCTCTCGCTTGAAATGCGAGAGCATGAGGTATGGGATCTAGTAGGAATGAATTAAATGGTAATCATACTTGGGAAGACTCTGAGATAACCCATGACATAGGGAGTAGTCGGGTGACATGGTAGAGTTTTGGGCAGACCCGGAGAACCCCCTGCAAGAGAATTATGTAGAGGTCATTCGGGTGACGTGGTTCGGAAATTATAATTAACTTTGCTTATAAATTCGCATAGTGGCTTAAATTACCGTGTGTTAATTTTACTTGTTGTCGGCGATGTCAATGTTATGAATTTGACCAGTACATCTTAAGCTGTTCGGGAATTACGGCCATCTATGCTTATAAGTTTGCATAGGGCTAAAATGGTATGTGTAGTTTATATCGTATTTGGAAAGACCCCTCAGCTCATCAACTCCTCAGCTCCTCATTGCCCGAAAATGAGTCATTTAGCCATATTGTGGGATCATTAAAACTATTTAGAAAAAAATAATATTTTTATGGAAATTAGGGAAATTTCGAGGGAAAAAGGAACATTTTTAGGGAACAAGGGTCATTTCGAGGGAAATACGCTACATTTTGAGGGGAAAAAGGGCCATTTCGATGGAAAAACGGGAAAAATTGGTGGCGGAATGCAAGAGCAGGAGGTTTCTGCGACATGTGTCCCTGTGTCCCTGTCACGACGCTGTGTTTAAACATACTATTTCTAACTACTCGTTCTCTTTAATTATGCACACATTTTTCATCGTAAACCGACCTTTAGGACTCGTGAAGAATTACGAGCCTATCTAGCGCTAACCTTCAATCTCTCGTTAGGATTCTTCCGTTTCCAGTGAATCACGTAAACATAAATTCTTTCAGCCTCGCTTCATACATGTTTGGGATTGTCCTTAGAGTTTGCAGTTTCAGATTGCAGTTACAGTTCTCATTTGGGAGTTCTCAGAGAAACCGAGAATGCGCACGGTACTGTTATATCTTTGTGAGATGTTTTTCAAGTCAGTCAGCACTACAATCACATGGTGGGCAGCATACACTGGCTAGAGCGCACGAAGAAAGAAGAAAGTAGCCCGCTCATCGTGTCTAAGCATGCAATAACTAATAATAATTACTTTATGTTAACGTTTGTGGCCAGCAACAGACATATACTTTTTCTCTGCACGAATCTTTTCTCGAACACAAATATTAATGTGACAATCAAGTTGTTCTCATAATACATTAAGATGACGATATCAATATTGCGATTCTGTTTTTTTTTTTTTCATTTGCAAATCCTCAACTTTTCTTCTCCTTTCCATACAGCAGAAGTTCCGAGAAAACAGTCTGCCGGGGCATTCAAATAATTTATGACACATAAATATTTTAAGACTTTCCAAAAAATTGCTTTTATAAACAAGGAAAGCTAAGACTAAACAATATGTTAGTGAATTACTATATGTTTTCAATACACTGCGATATATCACAGTAGAAAAAATTATTATACGCAGGATTTTATCCAAATACGGAATAAGTTTTAGTTTAGCCATGATGAAACAAAATTTTTTCAGCTGTTAGATTAGTGTTTGCATGGCAGTACAAAATTTCAGTTTGAAAAGACTTTTGGGATATTCGGTTACTATAAACCCAATGAAAGAATTTTAAAAGTATGCCGAATAGACTCAGAATACATACGAAGGGATTAAAAGTAATAATTATATTAAGTAGAATTATTTATTTTGTAAAATACTCTATTTCCCCGATTATAAAAGCGCCATAAATCAATAAGTTACAGATATAACTAAAGAGCCTATCATCCTCTTGATGGATGCAAATAATTTTTAAAATTTCTTCAAAACTTATGTGGTTGGTAAGCTTTGACGTCTCGTTGGCATTAAAATAATTAGAAATGAAACCAGAAACATATGCATCAGTATAGAAAAAATTACAAATACGCTAATGCCTTATCTGGCTTTCGAACCCAGTAAAGTTGAGTTTAGTTTAGAGATTTGGGCGGTTCTTAATAACGAGGTCTAGAGAGCCGATGAGGGTGAAATGAGGTGAGAATGGAGCAGCGACAGAATTAAAGGGTTGGGAATTGGAAGAACACCGAGAAAACCCGCTGACCAGCGGTATCGTCCGGGACGAAACCCACCTGCGAAAATCCGGGAGTGGCTCGGCCGGGGAATAAAACCTTGTTTGCGTTGGCGGAAGGCGAGCAGTCTGGCCACTCAGCTGCCGCGGCCCCTCAAACCCAGTAAACCTTGTACCATAAGCCAGCGTTCAACGAACTGCATTGCGGAGGTACGATTCAGTGCATCAACTTCGGATGTAATCAGTGTAATGTTTTTGGCAGCAGAATTTACTAACTTGAAATATTCACGTGACCGAAATTTTGATAATAAGTGCTCGAGCAACTGAAATCATGTAAGTTTACATAGCCTACTGTAGCACTACTCTTATGAAAAATTTAGTGGAAATCGGCTGACTGGTTCAAGAGTATATCATAAAACATCAATATTTCATGTGACTATCTTCACAAATGGCGGACATAAATGTTATGTATTAGCACATAGATACTGTCAGCATATACATTTTTACTGAAATTGATGGATACACGTGGCATCTTGAGCAAAAATATTAACATGGCTGTTATTATCAAAATATGTGATTACCCTCTTTAGTCATGTAAAATTAGATGGATTACACACGCATACCTTGTCGGAAGTTAGGTTAAAAGATAAACCAGAGGTCACTAGGAGAGCCTGAACTTATGAGGCATAGACCGTATATGCGCTAAAAATACACTTAAAGAAAAAGTTGAACAGACCCTTAATTTTGGTACTGGCAGTGGATTAAAATATGCTATCTTACTTCATGGGAGCCGCTTTGAATTTGAAAACTATATTATGCAACTTCCAATTAAACTCTATTTTTCTCTTTTTCGTCAAGAAAAGTTTGTGAGAAATTTTAAACTAGGAACAAGTTGTATGGTTCTAGACTTCAGTGGAGAGTTAATGCACTATTTGCTTTCCGAGTACCGTCTGCTTTATTCAGGAATTGTATACAAAATGGCGAAAATGACTCCAGCTGTCGCGCGAAAGGGCCGTGTAGTAACTGAGGAATTATATTACGCCAGAGCACGGTCCTTTGGCTGGATTTGGTAAGAAAGGACGCGAGTTGGCTGCAATAGGCAGCTTAATGTTGACCTGTCTTCACTAACGAATGCGAGAGTGTGTTTTGCGTGCGTTGTAAACGAGAGTTGCAAGGACGAGAAGAGGAAGATGTAGGAAGAGGGAGGCGGACAGCAGAACAAATGGCTTGGTGTCGCACTTTGTTATACGCTACAACTACCCCGTACTGAACGCCTGCACTTATCGCTCACGACTTGAAGTGTTGGATAATGACGGGAAAGGAAATACAAATATAAATACACATCGGCCCGATAAAGATAAATTACTGAAATTGTTTGAAAAAATGCATGAATGAAAAAAGAAATACTTCCCTCAAGTTTAGATCCACAGAAAATAAGTCACAACACTGTCTGGAATAAAACAGGCTTCTCTGAGCTCACGTGAAACAAATATGCAATCATTCTGTAATCAAAGGTGAAGTAAATTTGGCAGACGTAATGGGATTTCTAATAATGTAACTAAATGATTACGTTATAAGTGATAAAACAAAGCATGACCACCATTTTATTGTAGGTTTTACGTAACTGCAAAAATAAAAGTATAAAAGTGAAATTAATTTTCATATTGTTAAAAGTTCCTGGACATACCAACGATAGTAAAGAGATGGAGTTATTAGTTAAATAAATGAGCTGTCCTTAATATGAATCACATGGCACTATAATCAAGAATAAAAAAGGCTGCCAAAATTTTGCACGATAAATAATTAAACTATATAATAATCCAACAATCAGCTAATGAATTAAATTACTTCTGTAGGTAAATACTATACAAACCAATACTCCATATCAATCACGTAGTCCTTCAAATTCAGTTCCATCACATGAGTGGTTCATAGACACTGCAGTGCTCGCCCGGAAGCAGCCTGATGACTCCCGAAGTCGCCTCGAACGTATAGGTAAATGTTCCGCGCTGCAAAAGTCGCTGTCTCAGAAAGATATCCGCCCGATGCATGCACTAGCTTCGCCACAGGACACAGCATAGACGCAGGATTCTTAAGAATACAGAAGTGAAATAGCGGCTTATACAGCTATATGCAGCCGCACAAGGCACATGTCTGCAATATTGAGTCACTAGCCAGCAAAATGTCTGGAGGCCGTTCGCCAACCAGCACCCAGTAATACACTTGCCAGTCGGCAGCCAAGCCAGTAGGGGATCTCACACCGCTTGCAGTAGCCAATCAAACACGAGGCCCGTTTCCAGAGCCTTGCGCTGCCCGTTAGAGAATAGGTACGCATACATTAAAGGAACCTCGATGCCATTCCGTCTCTCTATACTTATCTACTCTGTGGCATTGAGCTTCGTTGCTAACTCGCCTTGTTCACGACTTTTCAAACACCATCCCTGTCTCTAGCGGTGTAAAGGGGATGCATTTACACTTGCTTATGATCCGTTTCCATTCCATTAAAAAATTTGTGCACTCTCAGAAGTGAGCTGATTCGTCGTCGAGAAGTTTCTCAAAACTGGAGGACAATCGCGGACATTCTCGAAGGTGTTGCGTCGCCTCCAGTAGCGAGCTGTCAATCAAGACGGCGGATGGCTCCTTCGCCACGTTACATTTTCTCTTAACCGTAATTTGCTCTGCCGCTGTTGAGGTTATGTCATACTTACTGTGAACCGTTTTCGATAAAACAAACTTTATTAACATCTATGCATTATACACAAATTATACATGACCAAGAACATGCAAATTACCAGTCGCACCAATTAATTTTCTATAAAACCGTATTTCGTCACCAAGCTCAAAATTAATCTTCTTACGAGATAACAAATAAGGTGATGAATAAATTATAATTACGGCAGTTTCTCCAGTACACCAGCCAGTTAGAAAAGTACCTTCAATGAAATAACTTTTTTAACTTTTTTTTTTGTAATCGAGTCCCATTGCATTTATACTTATATTTCGGTGGATTTATATTTCGAAATAAAATTATGGGAGCTCCAATTTTTAAAATCAGTTTGTGTGGTGGCATGCCAGAAGGATTCAATTAATTAAGAAATTCTGTGGGATAGTGCACAGCTTCTTCACTGTCGAGTATTGTATCTACTAAGTAATATACTTGTGTTTGCGCATTAAATTTTGCGAGCACTTATTCATTAATTTTTTCGACTTGTTCATTAGTAGGCAATAATATAGTTCTTTCTTTGAAACACGATAGTGTTTTATTTGAAAGGTCGTGTATTTCAGGATATACGTTATCTATCAGTGGTTGGTGGTTGGTGACTAAAATACATATGTCACTATTGAGATAAATTTTTCCACAATCGATTGGAAGCTCTCCATTTCCATCTTTCAGTAGCATGTCAGCAAAAATGCTGTTATCTTCAGAAGAAATAAGTACTCTCATATTTGTTCTGAGTGCTAGTTTCGTTACGTTGTCCCAAAGATACGATCTTTTTAATGATGCATTAACTTCATCAGCCACACCCCGTGCCGCCGCCCCCCTCCCCGCCCGCATATAGGTCCGTGCGCGCGTCTCGATTTTAAAAATTAGTTGTTCACAAAACTTTCATAACGTTTAAAGTATTGGTAATCATTGCATGCTGTAAAGGACATTTATTTTCTACATTAAACAGTTTTAATTATGAATTAATTAATTTTGGTAAAGACTAAGTTCTTTATGGTTAGAAAATACAGCGAATTCTACGTTTGTTTTTACTGCGTAATTTAAATTGTAAATACACTTCTTACTACTTATCTATTAAATATAGATTTATGCTACTCCTGACTATTTTGTAAATCATTTAATTTTACACAGTTATTTCGTACATGATTTTGTTATATCTGTAAAGGATTAAGGAGCGTATTCCATGAAAGCGCGCTGGCGGCAAACTTTTTTCCCGACTTGATTCACTAATACCGTTAATTCTCAGCTTCTATAAGTGCTAGGGCAATTTTTAATACACACAAACCTTCCTCGATAAATGCAGATCATAACAGTAAAACCCGCATCCAAATCCGTTCCGTAGTTCTCGAGATCAGCGCAGTCATACAGACAGACAGACGCGCGCCAGGGACTTCCTTTCATACTATGTAGCGATTAATACCACGTAAAGTTTAACCGCACATAAGCCTGTGATGTGCAAGCTATCAAGTTGTGAGCTGCTTAGGCAGCTCACAACTTGTTTGTGTATGCGAAAATAAACGCATTGCCTGGAAACTTTATGGAAAGTTGTGATGTGCCTCTTAAAGCAAAATATTTACAAAGACTTTATGCAACACTGTGGGTTGAGAGATGCGATGCAGTCACAGACCTGATAGAATTTACTGAACCTCTGATAGATTAAGTACTAACAACTTTATCAATGAGTGAGTGAAGAGATTTGGGCGGCTCTTAACATCAAGATCTTGAGAGCCGATAAGGGTGAAGTGACGTTATAATGGAGCAGCGCCGGAATGAAAGGACGGGGGAAATGGAAGAGTCCCGAGAAAACCTGCCGACCAGCAGCATCGTCCGGCACGATTATCACTTGAGGAAATCCGGAGTGAACCGGCCGGTGATTGAACCCGGTTCGCCTTGGTGGGAGGCGAGTAGTCTAACTGCTCATCCACCGTGGGCCTCCTACTACTATATCAGGATGGCTAGAAAATTCATTAGGCAAAGCCAAATCGGCCAATTTTTCGATGTGCGCCATTCCGCAATACGAATTTTTTATATCTGTATTGATAACTGCTAAAATAATATTTGGAATACTCCAAATCGTAACAATGCCCCTCAAAGTCCACAGTTTGTATGAGGGTGGCAATGATAGTAGCTGATGATACCGAACAAGACTTAAAAGTTTTAAGAAATGCTGCTACATACAAGATTCCAAATAATTTTTGAGAAATCAGAAGATATTTGACAGAAGAAGGACATCAAAATCTCAGGTCCCCTACTTTCAAGAAAACAAAGAAACAAGACAAACCACATAATGACAGTGCTTTATACCAGAACTGAACTTGGAAATTTTTTTTATCTCAAGAAATTGTCTGAACTTTCCTCCGTTTGGCCAGTCGTTTTGCTCGAGTAACTTCAGTGAATCATGAAGAACTAAAATCGAGCAGACTGGACCATGAAACGAAACTGGGTCGTGCGGACTGCGAAACAAGTGTGTTACCACTGCGCGACGCGACCTCGCTCTGTACTATTTAACAATTACTTTGTAGGTGATCAGAAACGAAGAGGTGACAGGTGCTTGCTCAGCTCACTACCGTTGAACAGTGACTTGGTAAGTGATCAGAAGTGTGAACAGGTGACAGGGGCTCGCTTGGCTCACTACATTATTCATAATATTTCGTGGCCGCCACAGTCAGGATGGTATTGATTGTCAAGTCTCAAGGCTAAGCTAAAGAGAGTCTTGGTCGAGATAATCATATTTCTCATTATAGGGTTATTTCCCTTTTGCGTACCATAGTCTGCAAATAAAACAATCTTTGTTAAAACGTCATGTTGGAAAGATAACTTATTGTTTATCAATTCCGGTTTCGTAAATCACAAGCTTAAGAAATTATACAAAAGTTCGAATTTAAACACAACTTGGTGGCTAGAAAAGAACAAGAACTAAATAGGTTTTTTTGTCACCACGACGTAACGTCTGCGCAGTGTTACATGGCAACAGAAACACTATGCACTCCTGGAGTTTTTCTGTACATAAAAACGCGGTTATAAAGAAAAAAATTGACGCTATTATTTAAAATCTAACAAAATTAATTTTTTTTTGCTTAGGAAACTGTTGTAAAGAGTTTAACAAGATATTGTAAAGAAATCTGTGTGAATAACATGTTAAGGACAAAAAAAAAATGTTACATAACATTTGTTTATATAATTGTGTGTTTATTATTATATTTGCAATGATTTTAATTGAGTGGAGTGGGGAATGGCGAGATTTGGCCGGCTCTTAACATCAAGATCTTGAGAGCTGAGATTTTAATTGCATTTTGTTATTTATTACACTGGATGATTAAGTATATTTTGTTTATTGTTACACGTACGTTCATGATAAATATATTCCATTTACATTTAAAAAGAAGTAACATTAATTTGTCGCGTGCCGGTTTAGGGATTATAGCACGATATTGGCTCACATCCATCACCCCCTCACACCCCCCGCCTAGCNCGTGCCGGTTTAGGGATTATAGCACGATATTGGCTCACATCCATCACCCCCTCACACCCCCCGCCTAGCGCACTTTGCTGGCGCCTACGAGACGGCACGTGGAACCACAGGCAGGTGGAAAATTTCGGGACACGTGGAGCTGAAGCGAAGGCNTACGAGACGGCACGTGGAACCACAGGCAGGTGGAAAATTTCGGGACACGTGGAGCTGAAGCGAAGGCTTCCCCCCACACCCCCTTCATCTTCGTACGTCTCTAGCCGCCGGGAGATCTGTTGAGAGTGCAGGGCTTTCTTGAGTCATCAGCAAATAATCCGGTGTAGTTCGCCTGAACGCAGTAAATACGCACCGCGGCAGAAATACCTGACGAGATGTATTAGTGCCGAGGTATTACCCCCGCCCCGCCCCTCCAAACCTTCAGATACGAGGACACGTGTGTTGGACGGCTTGTTAGGCGTTCTTCCACTTCACCCCTCTTACCCCCTTCCCTCCCCTAAAATGCGCCACGTGCCGCCGATTCAGGGCAGCGGCTGGCGTGTATAAAAACCCCTTTCCAAGAATAGGAGGGGGTCAGTCAGTAATATCGGGTACGTCAGGCAGTCATATCGGGGCAGTTGTTAGTTCATCTTCACCGCCGAGAGACGTCAGTTCGAGCAGAGAGTAAGTTAGTACAACAGTTACTAAGGCCGGGATATCGGGACCTGGCCACGTCCGTCAGCCGCATCATTAAGGGGTTAGTCATATAAAAACAGTTGATCATCACCGGGCCGCGGGGAGAGTTGCGTGAGTACGAGTCCGAACAGCAGTCCAGGGAGAAGCAGCACAGGGGGCCTGCATCCAAGGCCTACCACTTCGCTGGAACTCATCCCCAGATGACAGCCTACCCACACTCACCGATGAGTTAAGTATAAAATTCGTCGCCTAAAGAAGCCCCACTCAACCACGAATTCGCCCCGTGAATACGAGTAGCCAAAGTACTACAGTACCACACCTCTAAAGTTTTGATGTTGTGTATTTGTGAATATAGACACGAGACAATATATTCGTACTTCAAAATACAACTGTAATAGTCTACCTCATTATAATACCCGCAACCTCCAAGCACTTTTTAGTCGGTGCCTGGAGGACATTAACTCTGACCAGATAAGCCACCATGTCCTCGACAGTGGCGGTACCTGCGTCAAGTTGTTGTAAAAAATGTTATTACCTGCTGCGCTTTCTAGTTTTATAATGTAATTAGTAGTACTATTGAATGAATAACGTTAAAAAAATTAAAGGTATCTGTAAAATTACAATTTTGTAAGTATTTGCTTTGAACGAGACAATATGGATTTTCACCCACATGAGCTATTAAACCGTTCATATCAGCCTAACACCAGCTTTTCTAACGACATTTTGCAGAAATATTAAAAACTTTATGAAATTAGGATTATTAAGTTATGAAATTAGGACCCGCCTTTTAAAAAAAGGTTATGTATCAAGTGACGCCTGCGGTGAACTTGGCGAAGACGGGCTCGTTCGCCGTCTTAAGCAACGTCTCAATTTACTGTGAAACATGGTTCGAATTTACGATCTCAAGCAGTGACTATGCAACAGAAATACCCAGTCTCAAGGCACGCGGTAAATAAGATGGCCTTCGTAAAGATCGCCTCGCCAAGTTTAAGCAAAATGTTCATGAAACGTAAACACGAACTTAGTCACCTAATAAGATGGTCTTGACGAAGCTAGTGCCCAAGATATGTTTATGAATACCGCCCTCAGTAAACAGTTTTCTAGTTGACGGCTACGTCTCACGTTATTTACGAAAGTATTACAGTTGGTGGCAGACGCTAATTCGGCAACTTTATTCAATCTTAAAGTCACGAGATAGATGCGTGAAGTAACCCAAGCGGTAATAAATTACTTAAACTGACGACGTTGTAGCCTCCAAACTAAAACACTTTGACTTTCGTGACAGATAAGCACTTTTAATATTTTCCGATAGTTTCAAATCAGGTTTTAAACAAGAAAGAGACGTCGACTTTCCAAAACGTATGATATTAAATTACTCTTCACGTAGTGCTTGGAAAGGAGGTTGGCTGGTACAGTACGGCGCCCTTACCGACAAGAGGAGTAAGGGCATGTCGCGAAAAGGAGGCAAGGGAGACATTTCAGCCAATTACAAGACGTGATACATCCCCGGACATTTCGGTGCGACAGCTCGTGACAGCCGTTACTCGTGCCTCCTCCCTTTTCCAACACTCTACGTACATGGGCAGCTATTACCCGAGATGAAAACATCTGTCAGCGGAATTATCACTCGCCGAGCTGAGATAAATCTCCTTAACATTGTGCTCCTGGCTCATGTCACTTTCACACAGAGTAAAAGAGGCATTATCAAAGCCAGTTTTGTGGGAACAATAGAGAAAATGGATTGGCAGAGGGGCAACGGCCAACGCAAATGGAAATAAGAGAAGTCGCTCTTTATTCGTGAACACATTGACCGACAAAATAACTGACATTAATAATACTTTCGGCGCTATTGCAATATAGTTTATCTCGGCTGAAAACTTATTTTCTAACTAGGTATTTTTATATACGCACCTAAAGGGTTTTGCTGTGCATGAATTTCAGAATCATAAAATCAAACACTGAATTTTAATTGCTTAATATATTTAGATGGATTTGTATTATTGACAGTAAATATATTTGAATCAACAAAACCATCACATACAGCAATATTTTTATCCTATGGATTATAACTTAAATCACAAAATCATTACAATTGCAAAAACGATTCTTTAAAAACTTGTAAAATTTAATTAGGCCGCAATTCAGAATAAAAAATTAAAACAGAACGACTTTATTAATTTTAGCAAGACTTCATTTTCTTGAAAACTCCCGTTAAAAATGTACCCTTTCTGTCTTCACGTTAAACAAATTTCAATATTATATAGGTAGCTAATATTATTTTTTTAATTTTAAGGGACTTATTTTGGTATTCTACTGATATTGTGTTTATATCCTTAAATTTATTTGTGAAAAAAATTACAGTTTTCAAATCGTATCAACTATTGCCGCATATGACAGTTACAAAAATTAAAATATCTTGTAAATAAATTTAACCCCATTAAAATATATATTAAATAGTAAAAATTATGTTTTTGATATTTTAATGTTTCGGGAATTTGCACACTGAGAGACAGTGCCTTTCACATCAGTTGAGGATAAATTATGCACATATTTAATTTTAATATAGCATTCTTGAATAATAAACGTGACTTTAAATTATTTACTATGTGCGTGCCTTTTTGGTATATTTTATTTCAGGAAATGACAAAATTGCTTAAGTAGCCATTGTATATAAACCATAACTATTCACGTTAAGTTTGTTTGATGCGTTTTCTTGCAACGCTGTTTAAAAGTCTTTAGATGTACAAAATGTAAACACAAATATTCAGTTAATATATGTACCGTGGTCCGGAACGCTGAAATACTAAACGGTTTTCTGTCTTTACGAAATATGAACCATTATATTTTCTGTAATTTCGGCTAAGACAACCCGAGCTCACCTCAATCAATAAACACGGGAATAAGCAACATGTAAGTGTTATGAAATTCATACTAATAAAACACATAATTTAAATTACCATAAGTGAGCAAATCAATTTTGAACACACGGCACAAATTCAAACACTTTTACCAAGACAGAAAACTGAAAATTGTATTTTCCAAATTATATAAAAACCTATTTATAAATATTGGCTCTTTTGGGTGTCTCAAGTAGGTAAATAAATATGCATGGCTTACCATATCAAGATATTCTCGTATAAATAAAACCTTGGTTTGGGAGTTCAGGTTAGTTATTTTCATCTTTATTCACATCAATTACTATAAACAAATAAATGCAATTTTATTTTTAATAAGACACTTAAGAAACAACAAATGATTTTAAAACATCTATGAACAAACTTGCAGACGGCTCCCCTGAAAGCCCCGTGAACGTGAAATATTCGCCGACTCAGATAATATTTTCTCATAGCGACAAAAAATTCTGGATAATTTTACTATGTGTATTTTTCTGGTAAAATGAGAAACATTTTAACAGTGTGTTACAAAAGCCAAATGTATGATGGTTCTAATAGAAAGTATTTATAAACAATATTAGGAACTTTATAAAGGTTTTCCAAAACTCTTACTTCAGTAAGAAACTAAATAAAATTCTTCTACTGCAGTGTAGTTTGTTGAAAGTTTGCTTCGGATGCAAGAAACGTTCTTTCGTTCACGATAGTATCGAAATATTGGTTTCTCCTCAGTTAAGAAAGTTTGCGCTTCTCTCAATAGATTGTTAAGTTGTCGCAGTTCTGCCACCATGTTCTTTTCAAAGTTGCCACCATGTTGCAGCTGTTTGGAATTGAAAATCTACGTCCTCTTTGCAGTTTTGATTGTGAAAAGTTTTTAATAGTGACTTCAACTTTACAGAAAACTTCTCTTTAACAGAAAAAAATTGTTCGTTGTTAATAACTAATTTTTCAGTGACGATCGCTACAGTCATATCTAGTTCACATAAAATCCGACACTCTAGAAAAGTGCAAAGTTTATGTATACTGTAAACGAACGTAACGTTGCCAGTTTTAATAAATTATAAGTTTATATAAAACATACTTACCACTCCAAAATAGTAGTTCGTATGACACAACGATGTACTCGAGAAACATTGATTATTCTTTAATGTTAAATTTTGAGCAAAAAAAAGAAAAGAAGTAAAAATCGCAATGAGGTGGGTTTAAGCAGGTTCGTCAGTCCATTACTCACTTTCCTTTTAACAGATGCTGTAGCTGTTGTCGGGGTTTGTTTACAAGCCATACATTTGGCACTACCCTGAACTGTATAGAAAGCAGGCTCGACTAATAACTGCGTTGAAATAATGTAATAGACACATGAATACTTTTATTATAAATGTGCTAGAAAAACAGGAGCATCTATTTAGTTTTCAATCGATGGCAAGCTTTTGCCCTATAAAAACGCTGGGAATTGACTAACTACAATTGGTGACTCAACCAAGAACTTAATTCTGAACTATTAATAACCCCTAGCCAAAGATTTATATTCAGGACTCGGTTATTTCCCACGAGCATGTAACTATCGAGAACTATATTAAGTAAAACAGAAAGTAACTTAATGCTCTGAATTACAGTGGAATACGAGGGTTGTGCGTTACGACCCAGTTCTTAGAAATGAGCGGTCTAATGACAACTATACTTTCATCTTCCCGGGTGAAAATGTGGTCGTTATTTGGTTTTTTGGGTTAAATATATGTCTCCCGGCGAAATTCGCAGGCAAGTGGTCGAGGTTTATGGAGGACGAGCTACACATGTCTGTAACAACAGCACTACCTTGAAACCTCTCTAGACATGGGAGGCATCCAAGAATCTCTTCGTCCTGTTGTATATAGGTGGGTCGGTGTTTCTAGATAGATTGTATTTCATGACTTGCATTTTTGCAAGAAATAATTTTTCGGCAGGTATACAAGCTCATCCACTTTTTCGAGCGCAGCAAGTGATTTAAGGTTTTCATATCTCACGATAGATAATAGCATTTTCTGACCACTACAATTGCATGCCATCATTTCTACTACATCCTCTCGACGAGATAAATAAATTCTGGACGATGTGTGCTGGTATGAACTGCTTTTATAGACCTAAAAGTGAGAAGGGTGAAGGAGAAGCGATATACTTTACCAGTACCAGTTTATTCGAATCGATATTTTAAAGAAACATGCCAATTTTTACAGTTTGATGTCATATTGAAAGCATCCGACATGAAACTTGAACTCCTGAATGTGCTGCAGACAATCCTCGCCTGTGAGGTTCATCAGTTAGCCTATTTATGTGTTTTGATCACCACGACTAGCTTCTGCAGCTTCGGGAACTCCAGAGCTAATGGGATCTACAGAAAGTTCCATTGTTTTCTTGGCCCATACCACAGACTTTATGGATCCTGTCTCCTTCCTCTTCAGCCTTATCATCGGCATCTTCGACTGAGGCATCTATGCGTCTACCAGAATTTCCAGTGACTTCGGTAATGTTTGACACAGGGTCTGCAGATTTGTCATCCAGTTCGTCAGCTGTGGCCACTGCATCGCCAATCGACACATCGACCTTGGTTCCATTGACAACTGTATGGCCAACCACCTCATCTGAACCATTCCAAAATTATAAGTGTTGCTTCTGTGAAAATAAACACAATTAAAGCAGCAGTGTTCGATGGCATTAAAAGCATTGTTGTACATAGAGCGGCACCCAGATAAAGTACCGATGTTCGAAGTCTTAGGTAACGATTTTAAGGACAGATGCTCTAATGGCGCATATGACAATATGGAACACATCAGATGAATCTTCACAGTTAACGATGTATGTTGACCTTCCTGACATCATGAAACGTAAACGTGTCATAATAAATCCCCGCAACTATAACAACAAATGTTTCAAGTGGGCAGTGTTGGCCAGATTCTTTATGTTATAGCGACCGCAGTGTGTAGTGAAGCAGTATGCTGAGGTGGAAGGAATGTTTGATCCTCGTGGGCTGGAATTTTCCAAACCCTCTACATCAAATAAAAGCATTTGAGAACAACACCCTTGTGTCTGCAATTGTGTATTCGTTGAATGCTAGGGGAAAAGAGGTGTCAATATGTGCTACGAAGAATGAGAAACCTGAACATATTGCTCTTCTGATGGTAAAGGACGAATCATAGAATTGTTCACATTATTTTTACATACACAATTTTTCACGACTAGTTAATTCACAGATAACTTCACATGGGTTCAAAATCCATATCTGCAAACAGTTTTTTAAACATTATACCCATTATCCTCTGTTATCTTGTACTGTATAACTGAATTCCTCTTGTAATGGGAGGTGCATTTGTGACTCGGCTGGCCTGTGGCAGGTCTGGAGCCTGATGCGTCTCTCTCGGCTAGTGTTTGTGCCATCCCTTCGACTTGCCGACACTGACAGGTTGCCCACGTCATCGGCTGATTACATGGGCTGCCTTAAATATTCTCGAGATGTTATTTGATCACGCAACGTCGGATGGATCGGACGCGATCCACTGCAAGTTATGTGAGTGTTGGCTGTACTCTAATTTTGATTTTTTTGTTTCAATCGGTTTGTAAGTAAATTGTTTGCTATTCTGCTGTACTAACCAGTGCTACCTGGTCTCGTCTAACATTGTCGAATGCAGCTTACTGCATCAGAGTCTTGTGTAATATGCGATAGCGATGGTTGGAAAGTGCTTATAACGATTTTCCTCCACATTTTGTTTTTATATCAATTTCCACCAGTATGTTGCAGTGTTAACATTACTTTTTGAAGTTGGCCCTTGTGGACATTCGTTCTTTTTCATGTCGCCGAGCATTCTAGCTTTTACTAAAATTCTTTTGCTACAGCAACCTTTGAGATCACTATTATAAGCTGTTTCACCATCGGGTTTTTTTAAATATATATTTTGACTTCTTATGACTTCATGCTCGTGTTATACTTGCATATATGCCAGTCCATTATTTGTAACGGAACTTGTTTTTCATGTACAGTATGGTTTCATACCTTTTACATTCGTTTCCCCCGACCTTCACCTTTGGCTGATAGTGTTTATTTTGAATTAAAGCGTACATGTTTTAATGTTACCCATAACTACATAGGTCTTGTTATCGGTGCAATTGTATACTTCTTAATTTTTTCAAATTATAGCTGGTTGTTAAATGATATCTTTGATAACGAGGGCCACCGGCCCTTATGTTCGGTTGAACATGTTTGTATATATTACAATGTATGACTTTTACTTTTACCAGTGACTATGTAAAAAATGCTCGCAATGCTATTGTATACACCTTAGTTTTTTTCGCATATAGTTGGTTGTTGTGTGTTACCCGTGATAATGTTTACTTATGTGTATATTTTTGCATTTTATTTATGCAGCCTGGATGTCGGTGGACAGAAGTAGGCTAGCAGTCGCTTAGGGGATCCAAGTCGATACATGTGGTAGCAGACGGCGAGGGTGGCGGTGGGTGATTGTCCAGTGCGTGCAGACCGATGCATCTGTGCGCTATTTCAGACCCTACACTTCCACATGCAACGGTTACTTTCTGACGCACTTGTGTGCACACATGACTTTATTTTCTTTACATGTAGGATCGCTTGTTACCTGTTTTTATTTAACTTAAATTGTTTGGTAATGGTGTCCAAATGTGGCTATAATAGGGCTTAAGGCCTGCTTGCTCTCATCACATATTGAAGGCAGTCAGGAGTGATGCCTGCCATTTGAGTTTAACGACCGATGTTTAAGCAGATAGGAAATTGCATACATATATGCTTATACGAGTGTTTAAGGCATAATTGCTCCAGCAGCCCTGTTCGATGTCGAAGCGATGCCTGTGATATTAATTTGGTGACTGCAGTTTCGGCGGATGGCAACTGATAGCCAAATGTGGCTATAGGAGTGCTTACGGTATACTTGACCCGGTTGCCATGTTCGATGTCCGGAGCGATGTCTGTGAAATGAATTTGGTGACTATATCTTAAACAGTTCGAACATTATAGCCAAATACGCTTATAAAACAGTTTAAGACTTAATTGACACTGCCACCCTGCTTGTTGTCGGGTATGCTGCCTATGATAAGAATTTGGCAGCTACTGTCCTGTTCGATGTCGAGAGCTATGCATATGATTAAAATTTGATGTCTAGGTCTTTAGAAGATGGTAATTGGAGGGTAATATATGGCTATAGGATTCTTTATGGCATACTTGACCCAATTACCCTGTTTGTTGTCTGGGGCTTTGTCTATTATATGAATTTGGTGACTATGGCTTCGGTGGGTGGGAAGTGGCAGCCGACTATGCTTATAAATGAGCTTAAGGCGTATTTGAACATACCACCCTGTTCGCCATCAGGGGTGATTCCTATGTTATGAATTAAAGTACCATAGCATCAATGTATGGCAAAATATGTCCAACTATACTTATAGGAGGCTTAAGGCATAATGGACCCTGATTGATTGATCGAAGTTGGGAGTGATACTTGTGATATGAATTTGATGACTATAGATTCAATGGATGGTAAATGATAGCCGACTATGCTTGTAGCATGACTTAATACATAGTGTACCATATCACCTTGTTGGAAATCAAGAACGATGAACATGAAACGATTTTGATGACTATAGCTTCAAGGGATCGTAAATAATCGCTAACTATACTTGAAGGCTTAAGGCAGAGTAGATAATACCACCCTTATCGAAGTGAGGGGTGATTTTCTATAATATGAGTTTGGTGGATATAACTTCAACAGTTTGAAAATTGCAGCCAACTATGCTTATAAGTGGGTTTAAGGTATAATTTCCCTGCCACCCGTAAATTACATTGGGGACGATGCATATGATATGAATTTGACAGCTATATCTTCAGAAGATTGAAAACGGCAGCCAATTATGCTTATAAGAAGGCTTAAGGCATAATTAACAATACCACCCTGATCGATGGTAAGAGCGATGTATATGATATAAATTTGATGACTATATATATTCAATGGATCGTGAATAATGGCTATCTATGCTTAGGAGGGCTTAAGGCATAATTAACCCTAATATCCGGATTTACACAGGGGGCGATGCATATAATATGAATAGGGCCCCTATAGCTTCAAGAGTTTGAAAATGTCAGCCAACTATGCTTATAGAAGGACTTAAGGCATAATTGAAATACCACCCTGATCGATGAAGGGAGAGATGTATATATGAATTTGATGACTATAGATGTAATGGATCGTAAATAATTGATAACTATGATTGAACGAAGGCTTAAGGCATAATTGACCGTGCCGCCCTGATTTACATCTGAAGAAATGCATATGATATGAATTTGGTGGCTATAGATTCAATAGTTTGAAAATGGTGACGAACTATGCTTATAAGAAGGTTTAAGGTATAATCAGCCATATCGCATTGATCAGATCTAGGGCCAGTACCTACAGTCCGAATTTGGTGACTATAAATTGTACTGTTCATAAATCATAAATTGTGGCCAACTTTGCTTGTAAGTTCGTGGGGGTCAGATATAGGCATACTGCACTTAAAACATTACCTGTAGTAAGGCAATAACTGTGTTGTTGTACTTGCGGCTCGGAACGGTTACATAACTAATCTAAAAATTAAAGGATTACTCCAATGCTTACTAAATTCAATATGGCGTTGGAAAAGTGGGAATAATCAAGGTTCATAATGTTACTTTAACACTCGACTTGAACATACAAGTCCGAAAATATATAACACTTGGTATATATACTAATTGATTTATATGTTTATAAAATACAATATGGCATGGTCATAGTCATATAATCATATTTTCTGACGACATATTATTATCTGTCTAAAAAATACGAATCTGTTGACACGTCACTCAATACACTTGATTGTGAAAGTTAAATAAAAATATATAAAATGGAATGCATAACCTTTATTTTATAAAATTATGCTTTTCATATTTGTCTGTTGTAATTTCATAATCGAATTCTTTTTAAAAATACGAGTTTGTAAACATATCGCTCAATACATTTATATCTGTAAATTTTAGAAGTTAAATAAAAATATTAAGTGATATTAAATTTAATTAAGATAATAATTTCAAATACTACATTCTTTTATAACATTTGTTTTACCTAATTGATGGCTGTGTGACTATAATATAATTGTCATTGATAATGCGATTTCGTAGACATGTGGTTTGATAAATTTATAACTGTTTAATTAAATTGATTGAAAATTCCTTAAAATATGAAAACCATAACTTTATTGTCTTTTGTAAATTGTTCATGAATATCTATTCTTGTTAAATATATATATATATATATTTATTTCGATGAATACATACATATAATCATTTTGCTTGATGAATGGGATATGTAGAATTTCTTTTAAAATGTTTTTAAATTACTTTATTTAATAAAAAACCTTTTTTTAAATATAACCTTCTTCTACTTTTTTTTTACCATTACACGAAATCACATACACCATATATAACCCTTGTTCCTACACATGACCTGGTAGCTCACTTGGCGATGGTGTCAACCATGCTGGCGACCAGAAGGTTCGGTAGTTCGCTCCTGCACCCCTCCACATGATATGTTGAGCTCTGCGAACAATTAAGTAACAGCGCTCCTGGTTACCGCTCGGTGACTTAAACTCCAGAAAGAAAGAAGTAGTACCCTCTAGCAGGCGACAAGGAAATTACTGTGAACAAGATGGTGGACAACAGTGTCACACACCAGCGCCTCCTAGTAGGCGATGAAGGAATTACAGCAGACGACATCCAAGCTGGTGGACGAAGGAGAGAAGAATAGGGAGACACACCCTATCAATTGAACCATTGACTTTATGTCACGCCCAAACCCTCACCACCATCGCCACTCATTCACAATTTACGCACTATAACTCGACCACACCACTATCACTAAAGTGCGCTAGGTTGATTTAATGATGACGTCACATTGCTCACTCGTAACTGGCGGTTTGTCACATGTGGCTAAAGTTACGCACGCCATGCATGTCCGTCTAATGCGAGGGAGAAATATCAATCTCTTTCCTTATCTTTTTAGTCTAATTTCCGAAGAAAATATAGGCTTATTTTCTGCTTGTGTGCACGTGTGTATGTAGGTGTGTGTGTCTGTATGTGTCTGTGTGTGTACGTGTCTGTATGTAGGTGTGTGTGTGTGTGCCCCCTAAAACTTTTGAATTCGTGAACTGAATTTCACCCAACTTGGTACGCATATAGTAGTTATTAAGGACATTCGACTTTTATAGTTTTCCACTACGACGGGTACTTCTTTTCAAAATGGCGGTTATGTTAAAATCAATAGTACTATGCTATATATCTGCAGCAATTTAACCGATAATAACTAAATCTGGTACGTTGACAGTGAATCATGTAAGTACTAAATTTAGAAATGTGTATGTTTATAAATCCACCATTTTGGAAAAGAGCACATAAAATAATTAATCTTTTCAATATTTTCACCTTGTAAACGACAAAATCCATATCTGTAAACAGTGTTTTAAGCATTATACCAATTATCCTCTGTTACCTTGTACTTTATAACTAAATGCCTCTTGTAAAAATAATTTAAGATTGTCGTTATATAACTATTTTTCGTTTAGCAGAAATATAATATGAATATAAGGATAATTTTTATCACAACTAAAATATAAAGAATATATAAGTTTATGGCTTCAATCTCAGGTTATAGAGATCACAAGTTGTCACCCAGCCACGTTAAGTATCATATTCAATATATGGTAACATCGTCATACTTTATTACACTCTGAACATTACCAGTGCATATTGTATTTTCATAATAAACTCAGTAGAATTGAGATACAGTTTTTTTTATTACTGTACTTGAGCCAAAAGTTATTAGTTGTTCACCATTACGATGAATATCCTCGGACCATTGTTGCCCTGGCTAGTCTAGTGCATCATATAGTTAACTGAAACAGCTATTTCCTGAAGTATCTTGGAGAGAGTTAATGTTACTCTCACTAGAAGTTAAGTCTTTATAGTCTTGCCTTTTAAGCCTAGGTTTTTTTGGTATCCATTCACCATCTTTTTATTTAGTTATGTGTGGGACATAAAATAATGGTTTAATTTGTCCTTTGCTTCAGATTATTCCGCATGATTGTTTACACCAATGTATTATTTACTATCAGTCGTTTTCTTTGTATTGATTTTATGAGAACTACTTTCTATAATTTTACTAGTATATTCTTTTGATTGAATTATATGAGCAGCTGTATATACTCTGTGACATTTAGAGCTTAACGGTTGTTTGGGGAATGTTTATGCAAAATTATTTCCTGGGAACTTCATTTTCTTGCTGTGGCAGGCAGAAAGTGGACAGTAGGTCCATATAGATGAGTAGAATGCTTTAACACTTCTATCTCAGCGTAGTAAACTTCTGCATTCGGGTTAAGATATTGTTTTTCTGTAAATTGCTTTACTACATCGTTTCTTTTGGCATAGGTATGCTTGCAAGACTTCATATCTGTTATTTTCACACTTTCTGGTGTTTTTTTTACTGGGAAAATTATTCAGGATGATAACGTGTAGTTGGATATTGATTTCGGTCAAATATAACTAAACCGGTATGTCAGAAACAATAATTAACGTTTTCTTCTGAAGGTACAATGTGCGCAAGATTGCCAAACCGACCTACAAAATCAGATTTTGACCTTTTACCGTTGTTTGTAAATTGTCATTTAAGAAACCCTTTGCCCCATTTAGTTTTTAGTGGACCAAGTTATCCAGTGGGTGAAGAATGTCTGTACATTTCAGTGGGAAATTAATTGATAATTGCATCTTCAGCACTACCTTTTTAAGTAGACCAGAGACTGACTCCTCCAAGCACAAGTGTTAGTAGCACTCTTCGTGTTGAATTTACACTTCGAAGTGCAGTTAGTTGTATTCTATCTACGTGATTCTTGGATAATACCATGGGTGGCAAGGCGTCGTAGTTCTACAACGTTTATTTGTGTTGATTCTAATGAAAATGAGCTTTCATTAAATGAAAGTTCATCATTTCTCTTTCAAAAATTAGTAAAATCCACAAATTATTAATGGATTGTCTATTAAACCTCACCTTGTTCTCTCTAATGACTTAATTCTTTTGGCTCTTTCATAATTGCTCCTCTCAAATCCTTGAAACCAATCTTTCCCGGGACTTTTATCAAGAAAACTAGTTTCCAGAATTTGATGCTCATTCACATAATCTCGGCAGAAATTCTTAACTTGTTCTTTGCTGAGGCCAAACTCACATTTGGACATAAATTTTAAGGATATGACTAGTTCATGTTTTCATCTTTGGCAACAGCGGCGTGTTGTCCAACTTTTCCAATACATTTCCCTTTATTTAGATCAAAGAGTATGTATTTTTGAAACCACATTTCTGACAATCGTTATACTAGCCACAGTATTTTCTTGATACTAGATTAAATCATTTTTCACTTGTAGTTCACTGTAGGTTTAATTTTGATTTGTAGATTCTTGGCATGATTTTAAGGTTTTTTTTAACGACATTAATGTCTTCCCATCTGTTTCAGTTGTATCCCTTTTACAGTAACAGTACACACACAGGGCACATACACTGCATTTACACACTTGACAAAAGTCATAAATATATTCAGGTGCCTTGTCAAGTTGATCAACTCTAACAACACAATTTCTCTTCAAATGAATGTTAATTAGAGGGTAAATTAAAACTTGTCAATATTTTGTGGATCATTAATTACATTGGCTTTATTTAAGGTGGCTTTTTACAATTTAGTCAGTTAACGGACGATACAAATATGTAATCAGGACATGAACACTTTCCACTCCTTTTTGGGACAAGGAGGTTGATTTCTAAATATTTCCCCAACTCCTGTCTGTTATTATACCCCTCCCACACTTTTCATGAATGCATGTTTTGAGGGGATCTTTTTGGTATTGACAAATAAATACATGTAAAAGTTTGGCATTAATATAGGAAAAATTATGTACATATTTGTAAAACCACTGACACAATAATTTTATTTTTCCTTAAGAAAATTCGTCATTGTTAAAAATTAGATGTGTAGGCGATACAAATGTTGTATGTAAACTATAAAGCATTTTAAAGAAATAAAAAATGTTCTTCTTCCTATAAAATGATGACTATTAAAAATTACAATTCATGTTGAATACAACATTAAAAAATTATCTTATTTTGCATTTCAATATTTTTTAAAACTCTGTTTTTATAGCATGTTTGAAAATCATCCTGTAATGGACTGCGTGAATATAACCCCAGGACATCATAACAACTTATGGTTTTTAATTGCTTTTAATATAAACGTTACTACAAATAAGTGAAATGTTTAAATATAATATTGGTAGATTTATTAATATTTTTAGACATAACAATCTTATATAGACGTTTATTAAATCCTATTTTATATAATTTTATAACTACATATATATGTATATATGTTTCTGTGTAATTTTAATATACTTTTGTATTTGTATATGAAATATTGAGTGCAGAAAATTATGTACACCCCTAAGGTAGCCGAAATGTTATGATGATGTGAAAATTAATGTATTTCTGTATTTATTTTCGTGCAGTGGTATTAATAAAGATTTGTATTTTTTAATCAGTATTACGATCAAATTAGGGTTAATTTATAAGATCTTCACTTGCTTCGTAAAGGATCACAAGGGATCAGTGTTGAGGTGGCCGCCTGGTTGAAGGAATCTTGAACGTATGAGGTCTAAAAGCGTGGGAGCGCTAGGAGCGACCAAGGCATGCGCATCAACTCTCTCATCGCCTCTACGCACAAAGCACTGAACTGGCGTGCAGTCTTGCCGTCGATAACACGCCTTTATGAAACTTTCAGTGGAGATCCTACCAGTTTATGACGGTATAATAAAAGTAAAAATTTGATGTACGTTCCTGTACATTTTTTAATGTTTTGTACCGGAATGTTTATACCTAAATGTAACCGTGAAAACACCCGTTTGAGCCATTTTCGCTATCACAAAAACATGCTTTAGAGAGAAATGGGGAAGTGTAAAACGTATACAGACGCGTAAGGTTTCTTATATGTTATTCGTGATACCTGCCAAATGCTGAAGTTTGGAAGTAGGTATTGATTCTGCTCGGCGGCGTGAGGCGCCAGCACTTGATGCTAGCCCTCAGTGATAGGGCGTATAAATACGTTGACACTGTTGTCTCTAGGTCCAATTTACTAATAACATACACTATACTTGTGAGTTCATATAATCGAGTTTTATTGTTGCTTGAACAGGTTAACTGGTACATGAACTCACGAGACAAAACTCCCCTCCCCTTTTTATATGTAGGCTACGTATGGTTTGACGCCGCGACTGGCGTCGTGGGGGGGAGGGGG
>NQII01004271.1:132816-216854 GCA_002778355.1 Clitarchus hookeri
TTTTCTCGGATTCTTCCCGCCGCACGTCCCGTTTGACGGCCTCCGACTGAGGTCGACGTCGTGATGCATTCTCGATCCTCTACTGACTCCGGCTGACTGACTGACTGCTCGATCCGCGACTGACTGATTCGACATCTCTCCCCTGACTGCCCGTTTGCTCCCCTCTTCGTGTGGTTTTGTAGCATCCATCACCATATTCAACTTGCCCCATCTCTGCACGTGTCCGTGTCCGGAGTGCTTGTCGTCCCCCTGGGTCATAAAACACGTGGCCGCTGCTCGTGTGGTCCGTAGCCGGCGTGGCATCGTCCCTTGGTTCTGGCCTGGAAGTTTATTGTCCCGTTATGCACGCACGTCCGCTAAAAGCTCTCATGGTTTATTGCGGTACAAGCCCGGGACAGGCGCAGCTGGTGGTGGGATCTCGGTGTCCGCGCCCTGGTGCCTTCCGTTGTCTCCGTATGTCGTCTGCACGTGCAGGAACAGTTGCACGTGCAGAAACCTTTGGTAGCGCGCCTTTGCAGCTGCGAGGCTCCTGGCGTCACTCTGCCGGCACGTCCACAAAACCCTTAATCCTTATTGCGGTCGTCCGGCTGCGAGCTCCGCCAGAGCGTGTGTTCTGACGAATAAAATATAGGGACGCAGAATGCGTCATTCGTAAGCAGACGTCACTCAGTCACCTTGGACGGTTTGTTAATAAAATGTTTTCTGCTGGAGCTCTGCACACCATTCAGCAGCCTACCCAGACGGTCACCTTAGGTCACTGTCTAGAACTCTTATTTTCGGACAACTACTTTCATATCGCAAATTCAGAAAGTTTCTTATTGCCCACGCTAGTTTACAACTCTGTACATCTGCCAACGATCTGTATAGATCTGCGCTCGCCACTCAACAGCCTGATATCAGCAAAATCTCTCTAAGACCGTGCTTTGTTGTACAGAGCATAGAAGTCAACCCTCCCTGTTCCTATTGTCATAACGGTAAGCAGATTTTAGTTTTTTTTGTAGAAAGAATTGACGCTCTGTATCTGCCGTCCTTCAACCACAGTTTCAGGGAGCACTGGCAATTTTTATCCTCAAATAATTGGCTGGCGAATCATCGATTCGAACGCTTGATCATTACGAAACCGTTAGTTTCCTTTGCCTCCGACAATATGAGCTCTGCTACATGCAGCAATGTATTTCTTTAAAATATTTCTGACATGCTTATTTTAAAAAAATAATCCTCTTAATATCAATAATAATCGAACGTCAGGTCAGCGACGTATGATCAAACACGGAGACAGCCGTTCTTAGTGGGAAACAGTTTTTTGATATTCGGTCATTACAATAAGATTATTTGACTTTTATTCACGTCACATTTTGGACATAAGTGTAGCCCTTTTTCTATTTGAACTTACGAAGAAGTAATAAGTTTCGTCTTGTTGGGCTATTTATATATTAATTAAACTTGGCAGCTCCGATTTTATTCTGTCCTATTAGGTATGTGTTATAGTTAGGGAACGGTATAATTCACGTTTTTATGTGACACCACGCTGGGATTGAACCACCACTACACATTTAAAAAACTGTCATTTTATTTTCAAACAAATTCCTTGGCAAGTAATTGCCAAAGATTTTATTGTAGCTCTTGAACTTAAATATGGTATATATACAACCTATCGTTGTGTGAATCATGTAAAATTGTATATTTAACTCCATGTTCATAACAAACAGGAAGCCTACAGTACCTGCATTTTAAAATTAGCATTACTCTTACACATTCTGCATTAATGTTTCGTAAAGTTTGCTCTAATTTATTAGTAGTATTACAATAACAATCTCGGCAACTAGTTCCCAAAAAAATATTTGTTAAATTAAAGAAAATTTTTATATCGCATGTATTAGATACAGTACTCCCAGTTCATTATCTTTAGCAGGCCTTTCTACTGGAGTGGTAGGGGTATGTTTATGATTAGTTGAGGGCAATGCACTTTAAATGGGAGCTATTTGGCTTGGTGGCTCGGTGACTAACTTTCTTCGGCTCTACTCGGATGTGCTCAGAAGCCTTCGACTCGGGATTGCCAACCACTGGCCCTATATGCACACCCATCTATTTATACAGAACGGTGGCCATATTGGTTTTATAGGCATACAACATCTGTACTTACAAATTATTTTTAAATTTTGTGCCTAAATTTTACGTAGAACATTGCGGAACCCTGCGAATGTCTCTGTTCCAGTTACTACATTCTCTCTTCAAGTTGAATTCTTACACAATGTCACAATTTGCAAATCACTCACTGCCTTGACTATCATGTTGACGTAAACATATTTCTTTTAAAATGTTATTATGGCATGCAGTGTGACCAAACTAAGCACATCACATGAGTAGCGACCACTCTGCCCGTCATATTATAATCATGGTATGGATCAGCATTTACTAACATTTTTATAGGCACAGTGAGTTTTGACATAAGAACGTACAGTGCTAGGATGTGGAGACTTCTAATGTACGAGGCCAGCGCGGGTAGTAGTAAGTCTTATCTTCCGTACATTTCTTGGCAATAAACATACAAATCTTTCGAATCTTGCAGAATTTCCATTAATATGTTAATCAATATAGTAATATTTCTATCAATAGTTTTGATGAATCTCGCAATGATTTCATCAATATTTCCACCTTTCATCCAATTTTTTGATCAATCTCGTAATCCTTCTCTCGATCTTCCAACCTTTCCATTAATCTTTCAATCTATCTCTCAATACTATCATCACTGTTTCAATATTTCGTCCAATATTTTAATAAAACTCGGAATCTTTCGATCAACCTCGCAATCTTTCCATCAGTGTTCCAATTTATTCATCAATTTTTCCATCAATCTCGCAATCTTTCCACCAATCTTTCAATCCTTCGTCCAATATTTAAATCAATATTTTCAAACGAGCATGCAGCTGACCAACCAAATGTCCAGACCAAACACCTAGGTCAACCGACTAGACGAACCAACTACATTTCAAACATAATTAAATAACACCTCGAAAATTATACATTATAAAAATACATCGATAAAGATGCCTCGAAAAACATGCCTTAAAAATCGCCACAAATACATACTTAAAAACACACCTCAAAACGCCTAAAAAAAATTACTGGAAAACATAGTTAAAATTATAAATAAAAAATAAGTCCTAAAAAACGGTGGGCCCTAGGCACTTACAACAAGAGGACCTCTTTGTTAAGTTGGGCGTACTGCTCAATAAGACAGCGCAGAAATGCTATAAAACTTGAAGGTAAAATTGTATGGAATTAGTTGGCGGCTACTTCTATTATTTTTATGAACGTGAAAGGTCTTAACACCGATTTTCAAAAGTTGAATATCTCGATAAAACGAAACATAATCCAAAGAATCGTAGTTTTATTCCACGCCATTTCCGATATTTGGCTAAAATTCGATTTTTAAACTAGATTTTCAAGATGGTATTACTCCCTTAGGAATTAAAGTAGGCTATAAGTTGCATTGGAAATGTCTACCTCATTTTCTACACGGAATCTCCTCGCGAAATATTTCGGGTGAGTTTCCAAACAGCCTGCATATTTCTCCTTTAGCCATTAGAAGAGCTCTATCGCCTAGTAGTACATGTAAGTTTTGCATACGAGGGCTTACGACTGACTGCGAGGAATATTAAACCAAGTCCAGCTCATTTGTCAACATCTCGCCAATGGTGTCTACAATTCAGTAAGACTTCGGCTGCACTGCAAGCTGACATGAGAAGTGTGAACGTTTGAACAACACATCTAATGCAAGCATTTGAGAAACGCTAATTTACGATGTTTTAAATACTTAAAAATTAATTTTATTTAAACAATTGTTTGTTCTATTTCTCATAGCATTCATTGCTATACTAGTACAGAATCTCTCCATGCCATGGTGTAGGCACTTAACGACGATCCCTCAACGCTCTCCGAACACTGAGAAAATACCACCTGAAATTTCGAAGTTCGAAAGAGAATGAATATTTTATACAACTTAGGGTCTCGAACTCCGAACACTACAGGTCATTATTTTTTAAGCAAGTTTAAGTTACAGATCAGCGTCTCGTTTTGTGATCTGTTAGAAGGATAGAGATCATGTTTTATGAAACACACATCGTATGACTTCAACGCAACGTTCACTACCTATTATTTCTTTAAACGCCCAACGAAACATTTGACTGAGCAGCTGACATGCGAAAATTACTTTTTTGAATGTTTGATGTGTGCCAGAGACACAAAGGAGCCCGTGGGTATGGAAAATATCTCAGTAAATTCACAAGAACGTTTTACGGAAATGTACAGTTAATATACAAAAACGCGATTCGTAATGGCGAAAAACGGAGCTGAGTTCCGTTAATACAAAATACGGAACGTCTCCGTAATTTCTTTACCTTCGGGTTTCAGGAACGAACAATTCAAATTCTATACGATGCTTTCTTCGTCACTACGGCCAGAAGATTATCGTTTTAGCGGCAGTTGGATATCTACACCAATTATACATATTCCTTTCAATATCGGAAAGTAGCATCCGGCACCTGCAACAGTTATCAATATTTAAAACACTCGAACATAATTAGAAACTGAAATATTTCCCTAAGTCACATACCTATAAATAATATATTCGTGCCCTAGTCCTATGTTGTAATAAAACGTGGTAAGAGTAATATGCTTCAGAACTTATGATTCGTCTTCAAATCTCACTCCAGAATTAAAAGTTTTATCTCATCGAATTACTTGTTTTTTACAGAGAAGAATTCGTTTAACGATAGTAAAAAAAAAAAAAAAAGTATAATTAAACCGCAATCACAGAAAAACTAATTTGCAAATGTATGAAGAATTTATGTTAATTCAAGGAAAGTTCTTTGAAGTTAACGTTAAGTGTATTATCTAAAACGCAACGTGTCCGTAATTGTAGGTAAAATTCTGGGGAAAATAATATCAGGACTGTTTCACAAAATGACGGAAAATTAATAGTGAGAAAAAATAAGTTATGTTACCTTATTTTGAGAAACTCCAACCGATATATAAGTCCATTCATGGTTACTTCCAACTTTTCTGAATCTCTTGAGTTCTACTTTCAGGATGTTCCTCCACCCCGTGCAAACAAAGATTAACCGAGTCTAACAAATTATGCCAAATGGACAACGCACAGTATCCGTGCGCGCTCGTAACATTTTCGTAAGAACTATTTCTTACTAGGCATTATCAACACATCTACTTATCCCTGTTTTTATTAATATTAATTGTAAGTGGAATATAATAATGTATAGATAAAATAGAAGTAATAGTTAAATTTAATAAAAGTAAGGTATTTTTATGTTAACAGGAGTATAAAACGCTTGTGTTAAATTACATGTTTAGGAAGCAACCAAACACGTCATACATGGGGTGATTTTTCAAAGGTTTAATTGGAAAAGTGTGAAGAAACCGCGAGTAGTAGATATACACACATTCACAAAGAGAATATTACCGAGGCTGTCCGTTGGTGTACCCATGTGAGCTTCCAGTTGCTCTACCACCAGTGACAACCATCCAAATATTCTTCCCGCGTAGTCGAGGATAAGATGTCCCAAGAGCAGTTTGTTGTGTGGATAACAGACGAGGGCCGTCATCCATGCCTCGCGCCGGAGAACCCTTAGCGATAAGGCGGCGCCCAGACATGGACTAAAGGGTTTCCTAATGACAAACACGTGGCGCGGTTGTCTTGCACGTGTTTGCTCGAAGAGCCGGAACTTTATTCCTAGCCTCCCATGTATGTTAACTCCACCGCTCTCTCCACACAAATGTTTATTCTTAAGGCTAATTCAAGCAGAAGTTCCTTAATATTGCGTTGTCGTTATATGCGTGTATATCGCGCAGCAGTATCTCGACGTGCGTGTAATTCATCGAGTTTCAACATAACGCGAAGGAAAAACACTGTCAACAAGTCATGGATTCAAGGAACAATTTTTTACTTTCGTTTTTTTGTGTTCATTACTACTTCTATCATTTTCCGTCTGGAGTGTATATTGTGCCATGCCACGAAGTGTGAATTTAAAAGATAAACAATAGTTTGGAAAGTCTGAATTTAAATATGGGTGCAAATTGAGATAAACTTAGTTTAGAGATGAAGTTACTATCGCCACTACGGTACAAATGCTTTAAAAAATAAAATAATTGCATATAGTACATTATTTTGCAAATATACAGGCTGAGTATAAAAACATACCCAAACTTTGAAGGTCTATAGTATCAAAACCAAAAAAAAACTACAACCTTGATTGACGAATCAAATGAACCACGCAACCGTGAAATCTGTTTACCATTAATTCACAAATGTTCAATGTGACCACCATGAGCGGCCCAAACGACATCTACGCGATAATCAAACTCGTTCCACACTCTTGTCAACATGGCTGGTGTTACGGTTTGGATAGCGTCCATAATTCTCGTTTTGAGGTCGTCAGTGTTAGCCGGCAATGGTGGACGAAACACTTGATCCTTTATGTACCCCCATAGAAAAAAATCGCACGGGGTGAGATCCGGGCTTCTTGGAAGTCAGTGATGAAGAGCCTGGTCACCAGCTGCTCCTCGACCAATCCAGCTTTGTGACAACGTCTCGTTCACTTATTCGCGAACAGCTAGGTGCCAATGGGGTGGTGCACCATCCTGCTGGAAATGAAGTCCCCCGCCGCCTCTTCTAACTGAGGAAACAACCACTGTGTAAGCATGTCCAAATAAGAGATTACAGTAACAGAGGGCTCGTGAAAAAAGAAAGGGCCGAAAACAATGTTATTGGATACAGCGCAAAACACTTTCACATTGGAGGAAGCGCGCTCGTGTTCGGCGGTTTCATGTGAAGGCTTCTCTACCCCATATTCTCACGTTGTGCCGGTTCACCTTACCATTTGTTTGGAATGAGGCTTAATCGCTAAAAACTAGCTTAGACATGAAGGCATCGTCTACCTCGTTCTGGGCACATAAAGGAAACATCAGTCCGTCCCCTTCACATTGACGTGTCGAATACGAGCTCGCTACCCCCTTACCACCTCAAACTGAGAGTTACGAACGCCATCCAAACCGTAACACCGGACATGCTGGTAAGAGTGTGGAACGAGTTTGATTATCGCGTAGATGTCGTTCGGGCCTCTCATGGTGGTCACATTGAACATTTATGAATGCATGGTAAACAAACTTCACGGTTCCACGGTTCGTTTGATTGGACAATCAAGATTGTAGGTTGTTTGGTTTTGATATTATAGACCTTCAAATTCGGGTATTCTTTTATACTCAACCTGTACATGTATAGCGTATACATTAGCCTTTTCAGATCCCGGATACAACATATTTGGTAGCACTGTATTACAAAATATAAAATTAAGAGTTTTTTTTAGCTCCAGTGTGAACATAGCTACTATTTTATAAAAAATTAGTTTACACAGAGTTAATTTGAAAGTAACATAACGAGCCCTAAGTGAAATCCAATGTGAATTGACCTTTAAGAACTTCTCGTAAATACGATCCTTGAAGGAATCTGCCTACTGCAGGACCAACCAGGCGAAAGTAAAGGGTTTTAAATGTTACAAGATATTTGCAACGTCTCAGCTAACTTTTACGGTATCGCTTTTAAACTAAACACACTCTGTGCTTCTTGAAGCGAGGAACTCTACTACTAGAGAGCAAGAAGGTGTGAGTTAATACGTGTTTGTGTTTATGCGAGTCTTTAAATCTTAATTTACCCGCAATTTACAGGGTTTAAAAAAAAATTTGTAACATTTTTTTTGTTAAATTTTTTTTGGGCGAAGATAGACGAAGAAAGCGCTTTCTACTGAAAGAGATACCACGAAATGTGGCCAGACACGCCTAAAATCATTTAACATGTAAAACTCTGTTAACTACCATTATGAAAGGACAAGGCACAAAACTCTGCGAAGGAGAATGGTATCGTATCGCCATTTGCTAAACACTTTCTCTCTGCCAAAGCCCAAGAAAATTTCCTAAAAAATTATATATATATATGTATATATATATTCACACATATATGTTATTTATGACAGGTAGAGAGAACATGGGAATACTATTTAATTATAAATACCAATAAAACTATTAAGTATTTATGACCTTACGTACACCTAGGCAATAATGCGTGCACTGTCTTTTATGCACAGCTATTTTCATATTTGAGGCGTGTATCACAGTTAAACATTTCCAGTGCAGTAATATAAAAACTGTCATAACCACTGCGTGCTATGATTATATTCAATAAAGAGGCGGAAGAACACAGACAAATACCAGTAACACCACAATTTATGTTACAGTTTCCTAAAAAAAAATTCTGATAGGAAAGTATAATTACTAGAACTTTATATATTTAAATTAAACAATGAAAAATTACACAATTTACTTAATTTTAATATTCACCATTTAATATATCAGAATTATTATTAAATGTTGATTATATAAAAGAAACATATAGCAACATAATTTTTCTTAACTATTATGAATAACCTAGCGTAAGAATTCTTAGATCTTAGCACAACGGGGAAATAAAAGTCTTTCGATTAATGTCCGTCTGCCACCCAGCCACATCATGGAAATTTTACTCATGTAGTCTAGGAATTAATATTATTGTTAGAGAAACAATATGAATTGATATATGACATGAAATGAAGGAATGCCAATTTACATCGCGCATTAATATTTGCAATTATTTACCCTAAAGCTGGAAAGGAGTGTGGAGTAGAAAGATTGGGACGGCTCTTAACATCGAGGTCTTCAGAGCCGATGAGGGTGAAACGAAGTGAGTATGGAGCAGCGCCGGAATGCAAAAGCGGGGGAAACGGAAGATCCCCGAGGAAACCCGCTGACTAGAGGCATCGTCCGGCACGATTGCCACCGGGAATAGAAAGCTGCATATATATATATGTCTTCCGTGGCCAACACGGTCTCCAGACTTGTTGCCTCTAGAACATGGAGGCAGTCAGATGGAACTGCAACTTCAGACATACATGGGTTTGCAGTGTTTGGAACGGCACAACCTTCCACGAGATAGCGATAGACATCTGTATGACCACGCTGGTTCGTATCGCCGCATGCATCCCAACTATCGATGGTTTAACAATGAATCAACTTAATAATTTTGACAAAATATACGCTACATTTGTCTCGATGCTATAATTTATTTGTACCAAGCGTTTTCTAGATTTTTCTTTCCTTTCTCGCTACACGAAGTTCAATAATAAAATAATTTAAAAGCCATATTTTCTAATGCCAGTGCGGTAAGAAATTACTTTTCCAAAATAAATAAAACAAGTAATAAAAATTTTAAATTAAATTTTTTTTTGTAAAAATGTCAAAAATTTAAGAAAATTGATACGCTATAATTTATCTTTACAAAATTGTTAAACTTGTTAGAATGTCAATATATATATTTTTTGAATGTTCATTATGCAATTCGCTTGTACCCCTGTTTTAATTTATAAGATAACATTTATGTAAAAATAGCAGGGAATTACAGTCTTAGCGCAAGTAAAAACATTTTTGGATATAAAAGAAATTGCAGCATATCATTCCTGTGACTTTAAATAATCACACTACCTCAAATCAAACTTTACATTTTAATAAATTCTTTCGTATTTGTACGAATCAATATACCTTATATGAGTTAAATTTCTCTTATTTAAGCTAGACAATATAATTTTATTTTTAAATTATTATTTTTAATAAAATTATATTTTATCAAGTGTCATGAAACTATAAAACATTCTTTATAGATAGAAAACCTATATGTTGGCTTTTAAACAGCCTTAATTAAAGCACACGAAGTAGCAGAACCTATTGAACATACTACTGTAAGGTAAGTATTCGCTTGATTACTACAAGGGAAAGTCGATAAGCAGAGTAGTTTCCATCCTCCTACCCCTTGTCACCCCATATTGTGTCGCCGCCAGTTCCGGCGATGTGTCACTTATCAGTGAAGTGCGGATTTGTGCGTAAAACACTCAAATACTGTTGTCATCCATGTGCAGACTAAACCTGGATTCGACACCAAAGACGATGCATCGTCATTTATCAGCTGTTCCTTGCCATATGATTGTGACAAAACTACAAATGAAGTCGGAATTCCGATGTCCGGTGGCACGAGGGACTTCAAAGATGCACATTGACTTCTACACGTAGACTCGCAATGATTGCTGGTAGATAAAGGGAATATTCGTATTGGCTGGTGGTCAATCAAGGTCGCACAGAGCTTTGTGGTAGGTTTAGCGGCTTTCTCATGTTCCCGCTGCTCGCAACATCGCTGCAGTGTTCAGCCGCAACAGTACAGGTAGCGACAATTCCACCGAACGACCAGTCTGCCTCGCGTAGTCCAACAATTCGCCCTAATTTCTCAAACTCTGAGTCTGTATTTCCCAAATTATGGGTCGCGACCCACTAGTGGGTCGCAGACTAAAATTTGGTGGGCCCGAAAAATATAATTTCATACATGATAATTGATAACCTACACACATGCAATGCAACTGTCAATCAAACGTAAAATACTAGGCAGAGTACGCAGTGAATGCGACCGCCGCCGCCACTCGCGTCACCACCCCCGCAGCCGCCACCCCCGTGGCCAACACTCGCGGCCAAAATTATTTTTAAACTAAATTAGTAATATAACACATTGTGTAATGCTGTTTGATTAGGTATATTTTTCATTAAAATTGTTCTTTAATACTTCAACTTTTTTAAACTATTTTATTAACCCTACTACCCTTCACTTTCTTACGCTGTGTAAGAAATACAATGTGAACATGATGGACCAGCGAAACGGTACGTTTCTCGCATAAGGCACTAAAGAGGGTCCTGAACTTTGACATTTTTTTTTTAATGGGTCGTGGTCTATAGAACTTTGGGAATCACTGTTCTAAGTAGTTCATAGCTGTGTCGAAAGTCCTTTCTCAAAATCAAAATAGTTCGTACTTGTGTAAAATGTTCTTTCTCGAACACTGTATATTATACATATTTGTGTCGAATGCGGGTCCCAGACGTACTACTGAAGTTTACTCTACACACTCACTGTTTTTAATACACATATATTCGTCCTACGACTGTTCACGTCACCATTGTTGCAGCGATGCGCATCGTGCTAGCAGCATTACGCGACCAGCCGCAACTAAGCTTATACCAGTTGCACCTTGGTGACAACTACTAATCTAGGTTGGAGTTTCTTGGAAGTTTCAGACCACTTAGAATGTGGTTATAGGTGATTCAAGTAGTCATTAGACCGCCTGGTCCAAAAGTGTTGAAGATGATGTATAAGCTGTCACCTTAAGATAAGGCCAAGCCTTTCTTGGAAGAGGTTAGGTTCAGGGATAGCAGTGATTGGACATCCACTGCAGAAGTGACCGGAGGGGAATAGCTACACATCATTGGGATCATCGGACATTATCTTGAATTTAGGCATCCCCCAATTTGTGTAGTAAATGTATCTATTTCTTCAAGAGTTGAAAGTGCATTGGCGATGATGTATCGTGAATGGTATTTCAGTGACATCGTTGCAGTCTCCCAAAGCCTTCCAAAGTGTAGGGCTCGTGGTGGGATATATTGCCCTTGGATACCTTCAACTGTACTAAAATGGTTGAGAGACTCATTGTGTTATTTTGAAGTAAACAATGTGTAGTGCCCTGCAGTAGTTAAGATATCGCACACTCACTCAGGAACAAAGGATCGGCGTCTTACCTACACTGGCATATGTTGGAAACTTTATTTTTCATACATAAAGAGGCTGATATCTTCATCCCGACACAATTTGCCCTGGCACAGCCCAACTCAGTGTCCTGTTTGTCTCTAGAGCTGATGCAATTTCCTAAGGACGTCACCCTGCAAACTTTCCAGAAATGGAGGCACGTGGGGCCTGTTTGTTGTAATTTGTCCTCGACAACGCCTTAACCAGTGCCCTAGAATTTGAGTATATATTCCCCCACTCAGAGCCTCAAGAGAGAGACGACCCAGAGACAACAGAGAGAAGCTGAATACGTACCTCGTGCAGGAGCAGTTTCCCTTGAAGGAAGGCAGCCCGTCTTACACTGCATAGCTAGCACATTATGATTTTTAGTTTGATTTTCATTCTATCTCTCTAAGGCTCAACATTTGTATGTAAGTAAATGTAATTTTGTTTATGTTAATGAAGGTTATTTTATAAATTCTATATTGAATTAAAATTTATTTTCTTTATTTTGAGTCGTACATTACTGTCTTGGCCTAGCGTCCCGTCTGGATGCTACATCTTGGAGGCAGCGGTGGGATATGATTTAACCGCCCCCCCCCTTCGGATCACTACTATGACTTACATAGCATGACATCGAAATTCGAGGTATTGTTTGATTTACGCCTTTTAGCGGCTTGGCAATTTCTGGAGTCTCCTAAGGCCGTGCATATAACACATATCGTTCCCAGCAACGACAAAATTGTAAGTCGCGACAGGGGAGATCTACAAGAGTATTGTGAGCACCCATACTGTAGGGCATCGGGCATCATACCGATTTGAAATCGAATTTATGTATGGCACGCCTAAATTATATTGTGATGTAGAATTGAATGATATAAATCCTTTCACTTATGTGAAACTGACATATAGTAATACGTTTGTTGACTCAGCTCCTCTCATATGCTGCCTACTGCAAAAAACATTTAAGTGTAATGTCTCGGTAGGAATAATAAGGTGCGTCATGTTTAAGCGTCTCTTTAAAAGTGCTGGTAAACATAAATATTTTTCGTTAATTGAAGTCAGCATTATTTCGGAAACTAGCCATGAAGCTTGGGTACGCCTAGAACTGTAAGCCTATACGGTAATTTGCAAGTTATTTAGGAAACATACTCGATTTGACGTGAGTCAGGTTGAGCCATTTCAGAATAACTTGAAAAATCTTACCAATGTGTCAAGTGTCGAAATTGCGTTTGAGGGAAAACCTAGATGGACATTTCCAACTCCCACTTATAAACTGAATGAATACGAATCTTCAAGCGGCAGAGTTCTGTTTGAGGTCAGACTTGTACAGAGGTTCATTCCAGCTGGGCGTGTTTATCAAGAGTTTGAGGTCGCACTCTTACATACGCCGGAGACCACAAGAGTAGTGTTATCACAGCAAGCGTCAACACCGCCATCACGACCAAGACCGTTGAGCATTCCGTCAGAGCCAGTTTACACACAAAACGTATAGCCTCTACTAAACATCCATCACTATGACATTCTAAAGAAACGAACTACTAATCGGAAAACTTGGTTTCGGTTAGCTTCGTTGCAGGAATAGTTTCACGGAAATTTAGTTTCTTTCGTTAATGTCTGAGTAAAACGTAATTGTAGAACCTAGCGTAGCTGCAGAAGCTAATTAAGAGGATATAATAGTAGAAAATCAAGTTGCAGGAATTAACGCGCACGCTGTAGAGACAAAAGACTTGTCCGTTTCCTCTTTTGTAGAGAAGCGGCCAGAAGAGAAAGGTACTGTACCAGTCCATGAGTGTTCAGATAACGCAGAAGGAGCCGCTTGTCTGGGTAACTGGGCAGACGCTAACAAAGTGCGACTGTGTGGTATAAAGTTAAGGAGGCTGGCAGGTAGGTTCGCCTCCTCGTGTCCGCGTCTCAAGGGTAACATTACTTTCAAAATCCTCAAAGAGGAAGTAACAGAGAGTTTCAAAGAAAGACAACCCACGCAGTTTAATTATTCAATGCTACATGGAGCGAAACAGAGGCATGGCGAGACAGTTCAAGGATTCGCGAATAGGTACCGCAAACTATGTGACAAAACCATTCTGCAGGTCGAGGATCCTGATAGGCAGAAAGTATCAAATCAGGAAGCGGAGAGCAGACCTTTAGCCGCATTCTCAGATGGTTCGATTGGTAATGTAGGCCAGCAGCTTAGAAACAAAACGCCTTAAAATATGGAAGAGGCAGAAGCAATCGCTATAGCTCTATAAATGACTGAAATACACCAGGAAAGAAAGGATAGACTTTTTAATTCACAGAGAAATATATTGTTTCAGTTCCTAATTGAGGCATATCACGGGGTATAAATAATAATAATCGACCCAGACCAGAAGGTTTGGCTTGGAATAGGTCATACGAACCTAGTTTTTGTGGCTCAAATGGTAGAGGCAACTCCAATTTTCGAGGTAATAATTATCCCCAGAGAAACACGGTTACAGTCCCGCAAAATAGGCCGATTGAAAACAGCCTAGTCTGTCACAAATGCGGTCGATTAAAAGGTCACATAATGAAATTTTGTCGTGTCACTGGTACCTCTGGCAGTATGTACAGCCCTGATCGGTTCTCGAACACAGGGTCTGCGCCCAGGTGGACCGGCAATCACCCAAATGTGAATCGCCGTGGTGCTGCAATAACGGCTTTAGGGGAAAGAAATGCAGTTATTCCATTTACAATAGAAGACAAGCGTTAATAATTTTTAATCGATACAGGCACTGATTTGTCTCTTGTTAGAGAAGGCATCAGCCAGTAGGAGATTAAAAAAGCTAATTTAGCAGCAAAATCTATTACTGGAGAGATCATCTGCATAACAGGTATTCAATTAATTAAATTTTGGATTTGAGGCAGAAAATATCGGTATATGTTCCACGTTCTGTCGTCAAAATTGCCATTTCACGGTGTTTTTGGCATTAATTTTCTAAGTTCGGTGGAAACGTTGATCTAGTAAATAAATTACTTCATCTGAATAACACCTCTGAACATTCCTAGCGTTAATCTTCGCAAGGAACTGATCACCCCTCGTGATGAACTTCCGCTGGAAGGTGACTTTGTAGGGAAAGGAGAACTTGTTTGTTTGGTCAAGATTTCAGCTGACACAACCTTGTCGCTGAAATCCAAAGTAGCAACTTACGTGTATTTACGTGTGCCAGATGGGAACGCCCATCCAAGTGTAGTTTTTATAGAACCGATTACGTTAAACATAACAGGGGTACGCGTTTCAATGTAGGTTAGTCATTTAATTCCTACCGGTAAGTACCTCGTTAAAACAGGCGAGGGAAACAATAGAAACCTCACCAACACAGGCAAGGAGAACATAAGAAACCTCGTAGAATCGTGTGGCGAAAGAAATTGAGCGAATTAATGACACCAAAATTAGAGGCAGGAGAGAGAAACCGGTCTAGTGGAACGGACCTGTGTCCCACGGGAATACCTGTGTAGACAGTAGGAATTTGTCCTCAATGAGAGCAGGCGACGAGTTGTGTCGTGCCAGGGAAGGCGTAGTTAACCTCTTCAAGACGGGCAGAAGAGATGCATTTTATCAGTCTTGTGGTCATCCCAGCTGTATCAAAGAAAATGCTGTTGACATTAATAGTGTAGACGTCAGCGCGCGCAAAGACGATAATCCGGCGTGGAGCCTAAGAAGACACGTCGAAATTGCAGTATACAGAGTCGGCCTAAAACTTAGATTGTCCAAGTATCAGGCAGTAGTTAAATTTGTGAATATTACGGACAAGACCCTCACTATTCCGATAAATACAAGGGTAGGAACTGCTATGCCATTAATAATACTTTCTGGTGTTTTATGTGCTGTTGAGAAAATACCCCGAGAAATTTTGAACTCTAGTATAGATGCAGGAACAGAGATTAAGCCACGAAGTGTTAAAATCCTCACAGATTTTCCTGTCAAATGTGTTAGTACGCTTTCGAGCCCCGAAGCGGGTAGAAGCCCCTCAAATTCTTGTGCTAGTAGATGTACCCTGAAGTGTGAGGTCAAAGGATAAGACGAAGGTAGTCGTACCTATTTGCTTCCTAGTAATGAGTTAGTTCCTGAAAGTCATAACCTACTTAGAGAAAGTCCCGAATCCGGTCGTGATTGCAAAAGAGTTTTCCGTAAAGCAGATTTTAAAGAAATGTTTTAAAAAGTTTGTTGTAGAAATCGTATTAAAGCAAAGAAATATACTGGTGATAAACAATACTGCATAAGTGTTCAAGGGACAGAGAAATTGATTCGTGATCAAGAAGTAAATGCAGAAGTATGTACGTGTGGTAACTGTCATTGTTGAAGAGAATAAAAGTAAAATCAGTGTCATGTAAGTAATAGTGGCGTGAATAATACGTCAGTTTTAAATGAATCAGTCACTAACGAAAGTAAAATGCATAATTTCAGTAATACTTTTGATAGAAATTTTAAAACGTTATTGCAGAAAGGGAAGATCAGTAAATTATTTAGATCTGAGATAAAGGAACTCAAAAAGATTATCAGAGAAAAATTAAGGCACCTAGATAAACCGGAATTCGAACTAATATACCCATCTTTGCGTAATTATATCAAGGTGCTTCAACTAGAAAATGGCTATAACTTTGGATGTACGTCGTTAATAAAGCACATAATAGAAAAGGGTGATGCGCAACCGTTTTGAAACTTGGAATTAAAGAACAGATAAAATATATGTTAGATAACGGTATAATTTCTTATAGAGAATTGGCAATTTCCTCATTTCATTCTTAATCATAACGAAAAGGATGGATGTTATAAACTAAGGGTATGTGTAGATTTTCGAGCCTTTAATGCAGATGCAAAGCCTATCTTATATCCTATCCCTAATATCACAGAAACTTTAGACTCATTACATGGTTCTCAGTATTTCTCCTTTCTTGATTTAGCAAGTGGATACTTCCAAATTTAAATAGCAGAAAAAGACATAGAGAAAACTAGTTTCGCAACATTTATGGGAGCATATGTGTTTAATAGGATGCCATTCGGACTTAGTAATGCTCCTGCAACTTTTGAAATCCTTATGGAACATTACGTTTTGACAGACCTTCTTAACACTCATTGCTCATTGTCTTGTTTACCTGGATGATGTGATTGTATTTAGTAAATACCTTAAGGAACATACAATAAAACTACATAATTTATTTTATAGGTTACAAGAAGTCAATTTATGAGTTCAGACGTATAAATGTTCATTTGCACAAAGTCAGGTCGGTTATTTAGGACACATAGTTAGTTTCTTCTGAAGGAGTGAAACAAGATCCTAAAAATCTCAAAGGCATTAAGGACTTACCACGTCCTAAAACCTTTACAGAAGATATATAATCTGCCAGTTTGTTCCAATATTATCGCAAATTTCTTCCAAATTTTGCGGAATTAGCTTTCCCACTCATTATGCTTACAAAGAAGGACCTTTGAAGCCTTTGAATTACTGAAACAAAAGCTCATATCACCTTCAGTATTAATTTCTCCAGATTTCAATCTAACTTTCATCCTCAGTACAGGTGTCAGTAATTATGTTGTTGGTGCTGTACTCTCTCAATTGAGAAATGGCCTAGAAAAGCCTATCGTTTATGGCAGCAGACAGCTCAATGCTGCTGAAATAAATTACTCCACGACAGAAAAAGAACTGGTTGGTTCAGTTTTTATTACGAAATTTATCACAGCTATCTCCATGGCAGAACATTTATAGTAATTACTGACCGTAGCTCACGACTTGCTCATTGGGACCTTAGACTTTCTTAATTTGATTATGAGGTAGTTCGCATTCCTGGCAAGAAACATTTGAATGCAGATGGCTTATATATACTTGTAGGCGCAGTAAAGGAAAACAGTTTGTCAAGTAATAAAACTAAGGAAGCGAAAATCACGATAAATTATGTCAAAACGCCCTAGCAGATGAAAATAACTATAAATATTTCTTAAATAAAAATGTAATATTGTGTTACAGAACAGATTACAAAATAATCATAATACTCCCTTTTCTGGTCACCAAGGGATATAACGAACACAACGCATTTTTAAATCCCTTTACTGTAAGCCAACATTAAATAAAGATGTTGAGAAATGTATTTATAGTTGTGATGCTTGTCTAAAACTAAGAAGAGCGCAGTTAGGAGATTTACCTGAAGTTGATAAGCCTCTCCAGTTAGTTTTGTTAGATATTTTAGGACCATTACCAGAAAGTGAACAGGGAAATAAATATGTTCTAACTTTTATAGATTATTTCACTTGATTTTGTCAAGCGATTCCTATAAAGTACCAAAGTGCTAAAACTGTAGCTAGAAATTTTGTACAACAAATAGTTTTCAAAGACGGGTATCCCAACAGTTTTTTGACAGAGCAAGTAAGAAATTTAGTTTCTAAATTAATGCTAGAAACTTGTAAGCTACTTAAGATTAATAAGTCGCAAACAACCCCCTCTCGACCACAGTGTAATGGACGTGTGTAAACACTGCACAGAACTCTAGCAGATATGACTTCACATTATGAGAATGAATAACGGAATAACTGGGAAGAATGTTTGCCCTATGCTATACATGGATTTATGACAACTCCACGCTCAGTGTTCGGTTACAGTCCTCACTATCTCCTTTATGGAAGTGAAATTAAGTTACCTCAATTAGGTGAATTAGTGCCACACACTTCTGAGTTAACTTAAGATGACTCAGTAGAGTCCCATTTACAAACACTAACGGGTAAATTTGCTGAAGAGTACGAAATCGCAAAATCAAGAAATAAACTTTCAGCAATAAAGAGAAAACAGTATTATGGTAAGCATTCGAGAGTTCCATCTCTTGAAGTCGGTAATTATGTTTTTTTACATAACCCAGTAGTAAAGAATGGTAGATATCATACATTTCATAAATACTTGGGAGGACCCTATAAGGTCACCAAAAAGCTTAATCAAAGAACTTTTAAAATTTTGTTAAAGAAACGAAAAGTTATTGTACATAGTGATAGGCTTAAAAGTTAGCTAAAAATCTTGTTAACCAAAATGAAGCAGTATATAACGATTACAGAGTCAGTAGAGACGAGGGAAATTAATTTAGTGAAGATGCTGAGGTATTTTATCCATCTCATCGTATACTTAAAGAAATAGGTGAGATAGAACCCGTATTCGAACTGTCAGGCGAATCTGAAGTTAGTGCCTGAAATGAGAAGGAAGAAATTAATAACGAATCTCAAACAGGTGATCAAACCTGGGAACCTACTAGGTGTTTGAAAGAAACTCTTCCTGAAATCACTGAACACCCCAGGTATCCTTTTAGATCAATTTTACGGAGTGTAAATAATGAAAAAAATTTTTAATGTAGTTGAAACCTCTGAACATTCTCAACAGAGTGACGTATCGTTAGAATAATTTAATTTAACGAATAAGAATATGTTTAGTTATTATTTAATTTAATAATTCCTTCAGTCTAGCAGGCACAACACCACCTTACCTTCTATTCTAATTGGATCTGATTTTAATTTTACCAACTAATTTATCTAGGGATAAGAGATGGTTAATTTATGCGGGTGGTCATGTTTTAAAATTCCTATTTGGAACACTAACTAATGAGGATGATGTAACTTTGCAGGAATATGTTAAAAATTGGATCGCAGACAAGCGAATCTTATTCATGTTGTGGAAAAAAAGGTTGGCACATCTAAAAGGCATAGATTTGCGTGTCGCTAAAGACAGCGAGGATATCGAAATTATTGTTAACAACTAAACTAGCAACATACAGGTTATCCAGGACCTACGTCGTAAATTCCCTACTAATAACAATCTCGCTGTAAGTTATCTCAGGTAATTAGCGGAAGAAAATAGTTACATAAGGAACCTTGAATTAATTTTAAATGATGTTAAATGGGAAGTCAGTAATTTAAAGACGAGCTCAGATATTACTACTTCTTGGATATTACCGGCATCCTTAGTTCACCCTAGGAATATATCCGAAATTTTAAGAGAAATAGTTTTATAATTACTGGCAGATACAACTCTCATCGCCGGCACAGAACTGGACCAGGCGTATGATTGCTATGAAGTATCTCTAGTGCATGCAATTGCAACACCGGGAAGTATCCAGTTTATTATTGAAATTCCGCTGAAAAGTACTAATCGATATTTTTCAATTTACAGAATTTACCCTTTTCCTAAATTCGAAAAACGGCTAAAAAAAAATTGTTCATTTAATACCGAGTCATCCTATCAGATGATCGTCAATATTTCGCTCTTTTGTCAGAATCAGACATCAATGTATGTCAAGAAGGTACTCATATTATTTGTCCAGCTAATATGCCTACTTATTCGGTTAATACACCTCAGTGTTTAATGAACCTACTTATTGGTCAGGCTAATAGTGATCACTAGACAGGGATTATATGCACTAACAAAATGCCAAAATATGCATGCAAATATGCTTTAAAAATGCCCAAATATGCAACATAAGTCTCTCTGGCTCAGTCAAACAAGGGAATAGTAGTTCACATGTACTGCAGCCAGTAAGAAGATAAATGTTGGAGACATTGCATAGGACGTTGAAACCAAACATGTTGTCGGACATTTTCACGATAAATCACCATCTCTATCTATAACAAATTAAAAAAGTTTCGCAAATATTTCCGAAACACTCAGTGGTGCAGTATCTATATCGTCAGGTTTGGCTGCAAAATAGATTAACAACTGGCACAGGATCACTCATAAAAATAAATTATATTCTCCTTACCAACCAAATAACCACAGCAACACGGCAAAAAAAAAATCAAATTTTCCGTGTTTAGAAACAAGTATTGTTAAAGTAAAAAAAAACTGAAACAATGTGAGACACAGGAAGAAAAATAGGCATCAGCTGTCCTGGTGTATTGTATAGAATACAGTTTATACACGTACAAAGTAAAAATGGGCGGGGTATGTATATTCGGGATAATCTCCAATTAAATAATAACAAGCAATAAATCAATAATTAAATTTAACAAATTATGTTAAGTACCTATCATGTAGAAAATTAAACTCAATATCACGCATAATTCTTGTGACAATACACTATCATGTACTTTTCCAAAATTTGTAGAGCAAATTTGTGACGTTTGTAGCCTAATATTAATTTGTAAGCCGAAAATGACCTCTCCACATTAACCGACCTCACTGGACTGCATTTGAATTTTGGCGCCATTTCTTCAGGTATCTCTTTTGGCAGGGTGTGATCTGTGCCATTGATATAAGCATTAATCTCCTTGATTGCTTGAAGACCCGGGTTTTTACGCAGAACTGCCTTTAATTTTCCTCGGATCTTTTCCGATAGTGAATTAGGAAGGGCGTCAGTCTGTTAGATCATTTTCTGCAGTATTTCTAGGGCCTTGAAGAGTGGAAGGTATTTTGTTTCCAATTTCTCTATGGCGTCGGGTATGTTGCTGAAATGTGTAGTAATGAGGGTGATATTCTGTTTTATGGAAGCGTCTTCAAATGCTAGCTTGCTTGAATGCATTGCAATGGCCTCCAACTATTAAATTGACCAACCACTTGTTTTATAGCCTCAAAATTCTCAGCATAAAACAATACAACCTTCAACCAGGTCCCCCATCGCGTAATTGCAGGTTCTGGGGGCAGTGCTAGATTTGGCAGCTGCTCTTCGTAAGCTTGTACCCGCTACGGTGCTTTTAGAAATACTTTCTTTGTAGAGGAAATCAATTTATTGACATTCCCGAACTCATTCGTTATCTGTTCTGCAAGTCGATGAACCCATAGGCCAAACAGGTAATATGCAGTTGTTTTGGACAAAACTCTGGTAGAGCTTGACCAGCTTTAACTACATAAGGAGCAGCGTCAGAAACAAAGACACAGATTTTTTCATCCATAGAAGAATCAGGAAATAATGATTTTATGGAATAATTTATGAACCGGGCAATAGTTGAATGGTTCGTTTTTTGTAGGGCCTTACAGGCAACCAAGTGGAGAATATAGAGTTCCTTTGTTAATTTTCCAACTCTCAAATTTGCTATATATCGTCCGCATGAATCTATTGTTTCATCAGCTGAAATCCAGAGCAAATTGTTCGAAAGATCTGTGCGAATTTCACTTAACACGTCTTCGTAGATACCTGACAGATTGATAGATAGTTTTTCCTAATCGTAGATTCTTCAGGAACTATCTGATTTGAGCAATATTTCTTGAGAAATAGCCGGCATACTGGGTTATTCAGTTGAGGAAATGGAATATTGCAACCAATAAACAACTCACATAAATCTTTATTAAATTCTGTTTTCTTTGTAGAATCCGAAGTAGAAGGCTTAATTTGAGTCAGCAGTTGTTGACGACTTCTTGCAGTTATTTATTCCTGCTACGTGGGAAGCAGTATTTACGTGTTGATCAATCTGATATTTTTTTGAAGAAGGTATACGCTTGTCACAAACCTTGCAGAAAATCACATCGACATCAGTTGTAAATTGGCCTGGGTAACGTTTAATCCAAGATTCCATTAAACTCTGGGTGTTCTTTTTCACTGGCGGCATTGTCGTTATTACGGTCGAATAAAAACAAAAACCAATCGTGCGTAACCAAACACTGCNTGCGTAAACAAACACTGCGGGTAACTGAACGTGCAAGTGTGGGGGGCGGTCAGTGGAGAGTGCCACCCCCGCGCGCCCCTCTCGCCTAATGCTATTCTCCTCGCTATCGAAATAAGCAAGATTGGGAAGAAACTATTAAAATATGCAATAACGCTGTAAATATTGCGTTTTATGGATTTGCATATGCAATTATGCAAATGCATATAATCCGATGTCTAGTGATAAGTCTCTTTGTAAACGAGAGGTCTTAGGTAGATCCTTTCCTCCAGTTTTTATAAGGAGCGAAGATGGTAATGCCTGGATTTATAGTGTACCTTGTAAAGCAAAAGTTATTTAATGACCTTGATGAAGCATGCATGATTGCGAAGAAAAAATTGGCTGTTTTCGCGAGGTATTTTGCTCCAGGTACGTAATTGCACCATTCTAAGTACAAGTTTTCAAGTAATACCACATAATCACAAAATCCACAAAGTTAAGTTACGGATTTTGCAAATTCGTTTTCCGAAGTTGGATAATTTGCTAACAAAAGAAGAAAAAGTTCAGCTGGTAAATTTCAAATTTACTGTCCCCCAGTTATATATAAATAAAACAGACACAAATAACTATATAGATTCACCAGTAATTGAACTGAATCACGTAAAATAAGCTAAAATTGTAGAAAACCGTAATACTAAGGAAATCATTTTTACAAAATTTGCTTTGTGTTTATGCTTCTTGGGTTTTTCGCGACATCAAGTTGATGGATTAATCAGAAGGTGGATGCCCATCCCTAAAACTCCAAGGACTTCTCGCTCACCAACTTAAGAGCAATAATCCGAAGCCATTTTTGAACTTCAAGTTCAGCCCGATAGGAACAACCGCGCACGAGTTCGCTGAACTGCTTGCTGTGGCTAATATTTCGCTCATTATATTGCGGAGCACAGAAATATGTGAATGAGTTCACGAATGATTAAAGTACAGTACCCGTAATTTTTTTTCTGTGTTTCAATATATCATTTACAATTTGAGTTTACTCTCTTTCTTCGTCTCTGGGGAAAAAAATATATATAAAAGGAAAAATAAAAATTTAGTAAAATTGTAAAAAAAAAAAAAAATTGTTATTGATGTTTATGTATTGTTCCTTGTAAATAAAATTAATCCCACAACTCTGTAACCGAACCAAAGTTAATTAATACAAATTTAAAATGTACTTGAATCAATGATACGTAAGGATTTAATGGATATCAGCATGTTTAATGCTGAATTAATACATTGTTATACCGCTGATTAGAGAAACCTGAAATATATTAATGGTATAAATTAAAGAATTTTTTTTTTGTTTTTAAAGATATTATTGTACAAAATTTCAATTGTTTTTCTTTCCGAGTTTATGCATTGAGTGAGGACAGTGTTTATCAAAAATTAATGTCAAGGTTGTCTTTATGCTGTTATATATTGAAAATTTGTTCTTTATTGATGAATATACGTTTGTGAAACACTTGGAGGCCATCTCGCCTTAAAGTTTCAAATAATTCATATTTAAATTACATAATTTAAACATTTTAAAATTCAAGTAGAAATTTAATTTTGAAATGCGCTTTTTAAAACCCGTTTAAATACCTGGCATTGTAATAAGCTGACTACATCTGTAGAGTCCTCTTTAAGCCAAATACAGCAACTAACTAACTGAAAACACCGCTGCAGCCTGCAGAGAACTTCAGCGTCAAGTTCCAGCCAACAAACGGATCCAACTGCACTCGAGGCCACACCCTAAGCTAACCAGAGTTTGGTTTTTCTGTGACCAAAGTTGCTCCAGTCAAACGTTTTCTGTTCCTCAGCACCGGACGTTATTTCTTGGGGCGATAACTTCATCTCACGCACGTCATGTCTCTTGGTACTTCAAGACTTCTGTTCCAGCGTTTCCGATTCGAGACTCTCAACACGCATTCACCTAAGATTTGCTCATTGATCAAATCTTTTACAAACAAGGGGGTAATGTAGTGCCCCGCGGTATTTAAGATATCGCACACTCATCCAGGAACAGAGGCCCAGCGTCATACCGACACTGACATAAGTTAAAAACTTTATTTTTCACGCATTCGGAGGGCAATCTCATCATCCCATCACAACTTTCCCTGGAACAGCTTAGCCCAACGTGCTTTTTATCTCTAGAGCTGATGCAATTTCCTAAGAATGTCCCCCTACAAACTTTCCAGAAATGGAGGCACGTGGGGCCTGTTTGTGGTCATTCGTCCTCGACAACGCCTTCACCAACACCCAAGAATTTGAGTATATATTCCCCCACTCAGAGCCTCAAGAGAGAGACGACCCAGAGACAACAGAGAGAAGCTGAATACGTACCTCGTGCCTTGAAGGAAGGCAGCCCGTCCTACACTACATAGCTAGCGCATTATAATTTTTATTCTTTATCTCCATGGTTCAACATCAGAAAGTAAGTAAATGTAATATTGAATTACCATTGATTTTCTTTAATTTGAGCCCCACATTACTGTCTTGGCCTAGCGTCCCGTCTGGATACTACAGTTCTCCCGCCTGTATCTCAGCTTCGACGAAGTCTGTCCCATTGTCCGAATATATTTGAGCACATTGTCCTCTGCATGCAGTAAATTTGTCAAGAGCTTAAAATGAATGCCTCACCACACATATCATGTCAGCTACCACGTCTAGATGAAAAGCCCGAGTGGCCAGACACACAGACATCGCAATATAGAATTTTAAATCGTCCTACTTCGGCTTAGTCCTGACTTAATATGCATACAGAGAAGTGCAATGATCGTACAGGCATTTTTCACATAGGAGGAGGGCTTGCATGTTCTCCGAGGAATGATTATTAAACGTGTATTTTACTTGAGGCGAGCGTTCTCAACCTGGATGCCACGCCTACTTATGTAAAATGTGAGAGGTTTTCAGTGAAAGCGTGAATAAACTGCCAGAAAAAATCTAAAGTATTGTAAAACATTATTTAAATTTATATTACACTGCTGGACAAGGAAACCGGTACGCCAATAAGGTGTCATCCATTTGCAATAAAGTTAAGACAACATAGACTAACAATTGCGCAATGCAAATTGTTAGAATGACATCTCAGAAACGAAGCTGGAACACATGATACAAGGGGCGCTTTTAGCCAATAACCATTGCTTAAAAGGGACCTACAACAGGCTGGAAAGGCAGATGTCTACGTGTTAAGAAGCAGGTCGGTTTACGAGACTGTTGTGCTCGCGAATAAAATCACCAACCAGATCAGTTTGAATGTGGTCTTATTGTCTGACGGCACGATGCCAGATCGCCAGGTCGTCTTATAGCCATTTATACAGGCCGTGCAATCACCACTTTGCCGCGGTGTGTGTAGGCGTGGATACATACATGTCGCACGTCACATGTATTAGGAACTGGTCATGGCGGACGCACTACAGATAGACAATATCTTCGTATGAGCCGACGTACAGTAGCAGAACGTGAAACCACTTCCGGAGAGATCCTGCAGTCTTGGGAACCTGCATTGCATTTTCCTGTCTCAACAAGAAACATTCTTCCCCGTTTGAATAAGGCTAGCCTCCATGCACAACGCCCACTGCACAGTTTGCATTTAACACCTTGGCATCGTGCGGCACGCTGCCAATAGTGTCGGGAACTTCAACAATAGACAAAGGAATGGTGACGCATTCTGCTCTCCGATGAGTCCTGCTTCAATCTTAATGCAGATTATGGTGGTAGCACGTGTTGGTGTCTCAGAGAGCAACGCAATGATCGTGCACTGATTCGTGAGTGCCATAGGTCCCTGTCACCATTTGTTATGATGAGGGGTGCCATCAGTAATGACTTACGGCCACGTCTCCTGGTTTTCGAAGTCCCTGAGAGAGCACAGCGGTATGTCAATGAGGTTCTGTGGCTCTATTTTCTGTAATTTGTAGCAGCACACGCAACGTTCTCATGCTGCAAGAAAATGCTCGTTCCCATACAGCTCGCAACACTCAACGGGCTCTATAGGAAGTGGACTCAATTCTTGGCTTGACAAGTCTCTCGATTGGTCCCCTATTGAACACGGGATATGATGGGATGAAGTTTGCACTGCCACCAACCATCCGCCCAAAACTGGTTGATCTACGTATACAGTTGCAGGAAGCATGGTGGTATTTGCCTCAGGACATAATCCGCCACCTGTATGACGGAATCCCTCGGCGCATCGCTGCATGCAAAGCCACGAGACTGTCCCATGATTAAGGTGAGCTTTGCTGATACTAAACAACGCACGCTGTATGCGTGTAAGACTAATCGCTACTCATTTGTACCATCATTTATCAGCCTTTGATGGATTAATAAAGTCTGGCTGAAGAAAGATGGTGTAGCGAAATGTCAGATATAACTTATTTACAATCATTTCAGTATTAACTACTTAAAACTAGTTCTGACCAACTTGTGTTAGATAAAAGTGCTTTTGTGTAGTTAGTTCTAGGCTATTTTATTTTAGGAAAAAGAAAACCATTTGAAATTTAGTTTTATTTCAACTGCGGTTATTTTTCCCCGTAAAACATGATTGTACGATTAGACGAATAAGCAAGTATAGTTAATACAAACACCCTAAAGCTCTTTTAAGTAATACATTTAGATCAGAGCTATTTTTATGCAGTTGAAACTATCATTATCGTAAATATATTTTATATCCGTCATTTCTAGTCCTACCTAAAATCTCTTGAGTTCCAGTATTGACAGTTGTAACTAAAGGGCTTTGGTAATGTATTTTTGACAATAGAAGTATGGTTATATATATGATATATATATATATATGGTATATAGAATGAGGTGGAATTTGACCGACCAATTTCGTGAGATGTTTCCTTATGCAAAATCAAGTGGGGAATTTGGCATACACTTCTACCTAAATGGTAATACAAGCCCTTTGAAATCGAATTTTTGAACGTAATTTTTGCAAAGTATCGGAAACGAAGTGAAGTTAAATTACAATTCTCCGGACATTGTTTTATGTTATCGGGATCTTAAACGTAAGCGCAAACACTCATTAATCCCCCCTCCCCTAATCATGTAAGGAAATTAACAGGGTGGCCTCACCCTTCTGTTATTGCAAGCAATATTTCTATCGCCAGGAGTTATGAACATTTTATGTCAATTTATTGAGCATTATGGCCTAGTAAATAACAATGGCTCCCTTGTTACAATTGCCCAGGGCCCACCGTTTTCATGTAAAACGCACATAAAGCTAGCTTCAGCTGCAACGTTGCAATGCCTAGAACGTGGGCAATACTATAAACTTGTGTCTATTGTAAACTGCAGTGCAGATATTGGCATTAAACATTCACGTCAAAGAGGCTTAGAAAATTCCACAAATCAGATTAACCAAAATAAAGACTGGACACTGACGCCTTGCTGTGTACAGTACCAGTCATAAATATCGTTCAGGTGCAACGGGCTCACGATCGTGAACACGGTAGCTGCACGAGTTAACAAGCTCACAGCACTGAAGCTGCTTGTTTGCTTATGGCGACAGTCAGCGTGGGATTCTCTTCAGGAGGTATTCGTATTGCATACGTGCATGAAACTGCATCGTTGCCGCCGAAAGGTTTGAGTGCGATTTACATGAAAACGGTGAGTCCTGGACAGTGGCAACAAGAGGGTCGTTTTTTGTTAATATGCTCATTCTGCTCAAGAAACTATTATCATGTGCTCATAATTCCTGACGGTAAAATGTTGTCTGCAAGAACTAAATTATTATCATTACTAAGGCAAACATAAATAAGAGTTTGCTCTTAAGTTGAAGATTCCGGTTATATTAAACCATGTTAGTGGAGTGTTTATTTAATTTCACCTGTTTTCCGATATTTTGCAAAAATACAGTTTAAAATCTCGATCCATAAGGGTTCATTTATCCCTTGATATTTAATTTACTTAGAAAGTGTCCTGTATATTTTCTATCATTTAGTTTTTATGAGGAACCAGCTCACAAAGTTTTTCGGTCGAATATAAAAAACTCTACTAACATTGTTTAATGTAACCGGAATCTTCAAAAGAGCAAACTCTTATTTATGTTTATCTCAGTAATGAAAACAACACGAACTCCTTTACTACATAATTATACTACGAAATGTTGTTCCGTTACCTGTTGTCTATTTATAGAGAATCATTAAACTAGAGAGCGTGAGATATTCAACGGAAGTTGAGACGATAGCAAGCAGGAGTTGACATGAGCTTTTCTTTCGCGACGTCCTTGTTGTTGAAATAATGACAGACCGGGAAGGATAGGCGTCAGCTAACGACGTCGAGCAAGTCTGTGATCAGGCCCCCAGCGACGTCTCCTCGCACCTGTCACGGCGTCCAATTGCAGACCTCCTATTGCCGAGCGCTCTTCCCACACTCCCATCGCTTCTACAAGGAATGGCTCGTGATGTACACGATACGCAGAAGAATCACCCGCTTAATTGGCTTTCCTGGAAGTAAACTATACTGAGGAATGTATTCTCAATGACCAGTTTGTCTGTCACACCCAAATTACTTTTATTATTTGTTATTTTTCATTCTATAAATTAGAGCTTTCTCATAATAAAGTAGAAACTTTTGTATTATTTTGTCTGTTAGTGGGTATTTGCTACTTAATACTCAAATTAAAACAGTAAGAGATTGATTATATATAATATTATAATCTTAAAACGTGTTTAATAAGCATTTACAAACAAATTAATACGAATATGCTTTTGTAAAACTGGCATCATCAATGATTTTAATCGTGTCAGAAATTTTCTGTTTACTGTTTTTTTCGCAGTTTATCGAGATTGACATAATTTATTAATATGTATTCCAATGCAGGAGTTTGCTGGTTTATTTATGTATGTCTTAAGATGATTGATCCTTTTTAACAAAAGTATGTGGTAAATTAGTTTATATGCAATGAAAAGTAATAAATAGACAGCATATAATAAAACAAAATAACTTTCAGGGTGCATCTCTTTGTATAATGTGCACCACGTGAAGGTACGTTGCCTGTTGTTGATATTGCTGATTAATTAATAATTATTATTATCGATCATTCAAATTCCTTTCAAGCGCTAACTATTCATTCATAGCTCAATACCATGTTATTATCTCTGGAGTTAAAGAAGTTTTGTTTGATAGCTTTCTCTAGACTATTTATTAATCATATGTCAAAAAAGGTAATGCAGATTTTAATTTTATACATGAAAGAAGTCTGTGGTTACCATTTGGTTAACAAAATAAAAAGACGAATTTAAAGGCGAAGAAACTTATTTACTGTCCCTTGAAACGAAAACTTTGCTTTGAGCTGGTGGATGTGTTTGGCAAATGATATTTGGGTTAAGTTGTGTCTGACTTATGATTGCCAATCTGAAGAAAATATTGACTTCCAAGGGCATTGATTTCACAATACTCAATGGGAATTGCCAGACGATAAGCAAGGACATTTGTAATAATTTGATGATGTACAAACCAAAATGTTAATACTTTCCAAGCCAATATACGAAGGGCACATGCGTGCAAAGCATTTACAGACATTACCCAAGGAGTTTGTTCATATTTACATAACCTGGTATGACTTAAACCGACTGGTCAACGTTACAAAAACGTTGTTTAAATTACGAGCTTAGGGTAAAGGGGCAATTAACAATTATGAAAACATTACTAAATATCGAGATCTTCTGAAGGTTCCATTTGAAATAGAGACAGCCAAAATTGTTACTTTGTGGAAATTATGGACTTCTTTCCAAGGATTGTGATGTTGGATTGTTTTTAGTTCAAGATTATAGTCCATCGGTCAAACTAATGCACAAATCGTGATACGAGTATGATATCACCTGTGGTGGTGAACGTTAACACGGAAATCATTTATGTGAGCGACCTAAATTTTGACGAGTACTACGTTGACAGAGAAGCAACACGACATATATCAAACAGCAAAGATTGCTATGCTAATTGTATTATTTTTTATTTACTTAAGTAACTGGACAGTGTTCGTAAGGGTATACAAATATAGGTGTTACGCACAGACCAAATATATGTGTTAGTTTTTGACGGTAAAAATTTGATTGAAAAGTACTTTGAAGATATGTATTACTTCCGTGATATTTAATATCATTTGTACTGTTAAATAAGGTGGACGTAAAGGAACTGACAAATCGATTCAAATTGACGAAACCTATTGGATTTTATTTAGGAACGGTGTAGTGATTGCTACGCTTCGTCAACTAATGAGAGCAAGCAGTATATGTCGACTGGCAGTGAAACGTGTTCGTCCTGAGAAATATTATGTTACTACAGAGCAAGACATGACGCGGCATGAGAAGCACGTGCATTAATAAACGGCATTTCAAAATCTTTTTGAAAAGCCGTGGTGTTGGTATTACTGTACATCATAAATTTTTTAAAGGCTTTATGGTCACCAAACATTTTGTTTGTCATTTTGTCACATTTAAAAAATTGGCAGAACACAATACAAAATGAACAAACTCAATTCTGAAGACCACAATACGAGCGACGATGGTCATGAAGATAAGCAGAATACATTCTATTATCAGTAAGTGGATCAGAACGGAACTAAAAATAAAAAAAAAATACATGAGAAAATCGTAGGATTAGACAAGATATTAGAAAACTTGCTCGTTTCAGAGATGAATATTTACTCCAGCATCCTAAAGAACTATTACTGAAATTTGAAGAGGCCATGATTTGCGACGAGGCTAAAAAGAGAAAGACTGCATGTACCAAAGAAGTTGTCAGAACTGAGCAAGATCAACAATTAAATATCCCATTTTCATAAATTGCGTGGTCAGTGAAATATATCGCGATGTGCTCTTTTTTTCCCTTGTGATATTGTTTATACGTCCTTAAATCATATCTTGTACAGCGGTTAATGCTTTCGTGCGTAATTTTGAATGGACTGTGAATTGGAATGTACTACACATGCAAATTGCACATTAACCAATGTTTGAGTTACATTTTTTATTTTTTTTTTTTGCAAACAGAAATGTTAAAATGAAAAAATTGCAAACCACCTAGAAAACTGTCAAAATAACATGTTGTAACAGTGGCGATTACGTTTGTTGAGTTTGGTTTTCTTATATATCACGAAAATAATATTTTGCTTAACTTGAATATCATCAAGTACCGTTAATGCCACACATGCTCAGAAGACAAACGCATTTTATCCAATATTTAGTCTATAGTGTTAAATAAAACAAAAAACAGTTATACAAAGTATTGCTATAGAAAAATATGTAATAGGAATTAGCAAAGTCAACAATATGATAAATCCTTAGCGCAGTTTGCTTAAGATGTTCGATAGCGGTAGAAATGCAGACAGTTAACCAATATGCGACAGTTGTAAAAATGGACAATGCAGTCTATTACCACGTGCAGTTCATCAACAGCATCTAACTTGCTCAAGTTAAGGACTACATTAACATTTCTGCGAAAATCTAACGTGCCAAAATGCTGCATAGCATCTGATTCCTTGTGATGGCTTGGTGAAAAGATGTAATCGAGGCAACCTTCACTGGATATCCACGCTAGGATGATTGGTGCATGGGGGGGGGGGGGNCACCCTATGCATAACCACTAATGCCGTGTACAAAGACGTCCTTCGTTAAAGGAGATTAGTAGCTGCTTCATGCGGTCCACGCACGCACAGAAAGCTAGTGTCTTTACAGGTTGTATCTAATTTTGATCAACAAACTTTGGCTGCAGGTGAATCACGTATAGATAATTTGAAAATATACTGCCGCCTGTGGTCTAAAGTGAATGCTGAGCGTGGTACACAGCTTGGAAGTTGGATCTGAAACACTTGTTTATTGAAAATATTGGGAGGAAATATTTAAGAAGGACCACCGGGTGCCCGGATATTGCGTAACTGAACAAAGATCTGCGACTACCACGACGCCTGTCGCTGTCATCAAATTACTTCTTGTAAATAATTACTGTTACTATCTTTATTTGGAACTAATATACATGACGCGGTAGCATATTTGGGATTTAAATGATGGATTATTAATCCTTAAGTCATAAGTAACGAAAAATGTCGCCTTGCGTAAATACCCTAAGCCTCGCCGTTTTCGACTAATTCGTGTTTTACTTTCAAAATAATATTAACCAATATCTGGCAGGTGGGGAACGCACAACGCCCAATAACTCACTGTTGCAGCTATTAAAGGAAAGGGAACATTCCAACTAGAGGTACACAACAGTGTTATTGTAATAAACTAGTTCTTCAGTTCAAACTAAAAACAATGTGTACCTCCTTTAGAATTAATTTCATACTACAGGTCATACATATGTTATCCATTTTTTTTTTCGTGATTAACCAGCTGTCGAAGTTTTTTCGCGAATTTAGATACACACTTTATAGACCGAAAAGTCATATTCGCAAGAGTATTAGGGCTCTAGGACATATGAACCTTTACAGTAACCTAAATTTCCAATTTCGAAAATTATCTGAACAACATCCAATATAAAAATTTTATTTTACTTTAAGACACGTGAAAAGCAGTACAAAAATATTACATATAATATGTTGTAAAAAATGGTAGGAATATACTATTTACAAGGCAGCAAAATATTTCAAATACACTCCATCATCTGCGATTCTGTTTCGTCTGTGATTTTGGAAGTTTCTGTATTCTTTATAGCTGTGCTGTTCTTTATTGTTTGGAGCCATCCCTTTTGTTGAGGTTCTTATTTCGTCCGTTATTTGAGCTGTTTTTGCCTTCTTTCTAGTTGTATTATATTTTTAATTTCAGGTCAGTTGTTCTCTGACAGAATAATTAATTTTTCATCTTTCTATAACCATATTCGCATTGATTTTCGCTCTACTTCTTTTGAATTTTTTCACCACTCCATTAATTTCGATGCTTGTGAGAATGGTGGTTACCTGTTTTTGTTTAGTTTTTTGATAGGGGGTTGGGGGTTAGCATTTTTTTTAGCATATGGTGCTTTTCTCTTAGTTTTAGTTTAATTTATTTTCTTACGGTATAATTAATTCTTGATCCATATACTGTATATGCCTACAAATTTCGGATTTTTGTTTTGTAGTCACAGTAAACAGTAGATAAAATCATATTAAATTTGGGATACAATCAAATAATTTCGTTGATATCAAAACACGTGAACACAAATAAGTTACACCTAAATTGAAAATCTATACTTGAGCACTTCTGTAAGCTATCCTACACAGAGACGCGCCATCCTGCAGTACCCCGTGTCACTGATTCCTACGGCCAGTTTTATTTTAGTAGTGAAATAAGTTTTAGGTATTACTAGGAATAAACTTAATGGCCAGTGAGGTTCTTCTTAAAAATTTAGTTACTTCCTGTGCAAATACACGTTTATAATTATTTGTGAGGTTAAAACTATTTTCATAAAGTTTATTTCCAAATGTACAAGTAAAAATTTGCTCAATGGTAAAGCTGTGCTATTCTACACGAACGTTTCCTCCAGACTTGCCTAACTACAGACTCGCCTAACTACAGACTCGCCTAACTACAGACTCGTCTAACTACATACTCGCCTAACTACAGACTCGCCTAACTACAGACTCGCCTAACTACAGACTCGCCTAACTACAGACTCGCCTAACTACAGACTCGCCTAACTACAGACTCGCCTAACTACAGACTCGCCTAACTACAGACTCGCCTAACTACAGACTCGCCTAACTACAGACTCGCCTAACTACAGACTCGCCTAACTACAGACTCGCCTAACTACAGACTCGCCTAACTACAGACTCGCCTAACTACAGACTCGCCTAACTACAGACTCGCCTAACTACAGACTCGCCTAACTACAGACTCGCCTAACTACAGACTCGCCTAACTACAGACTCGCCTAACTACAGACTCGCCTAACTACAGACTCGCCTAACTACAGACTCGCCTAACTACAGACTCGCCTAACTACAGACTCGCCTAACTACAGACTCGCCTAACTACAGACTCGCCTAACTACAGACTCGCCTAACTACAGACTCGCCTAACTACAGACTCGCCTAACTACAGACTCGCCTAACTACAGACTCGCCTAACTACAGACTCGCCTAACTACAGACTCGCCTAACTACAGACTCGCCTAACTACAGACTCGCCTAACTACAGACTCGCCTAACTACAGACTCGCCTAACTACAGACTCGCCTAACTACAGACTCGCCTAACTACAGACTCGCCTAACTACAGACTCGCCTAACTACAGACTCGCCTAACTACAGACTCGCCTAACTACAGACTCGCCTAACTACAGACTCGCCTAACTACAGACTCGCCTAACTACAGACTCGCCTAACTACAGACTCGCCTAACTACAGACTCGCCTAACTACAGACTCGCCTAACTACAGACTCGCCTAACTACAGACTCGCCTAACTACAGACTCGGCTAACTACAGACTCGGCTAACTGCAGATGCAGATCCGACAAGGTAGCGTAGTAGCAATTAAAAAAACAACGGTTTGAATTCTATATTATAAATACATTTTAACTGCTTATGTTTCCGAGTTCTGTGGTCCGGGATGGAACAGCAACAAACAAAAAACCCAATAAAGTAGTAATTTGGCAAATAACGAAACCTTTTTTCCTGTCACCTACATTCGTAACAAAATCACAAATACAGTCTTACACAACAATGCGAGAATCGGGTATAAATACCTGCCCAAGAAAGGGTTCCATTCACTCTTGTTGCTACGGAGATATCAAACGGTTCTTAGAATGAAATCCTCATAATATTTTAAACTACAATACTTTTGTTACTCACGTATATTACAGTTGAGAAAAAGCCTATCACTGCTTAAGTAGATGGCGATTAACATCATTATAGACGTAAGTAAATTTAAGAATACCTTCCAATCCTTCCTTATGTAATAAAACGTAGTTTTAAAAGCCGGTGCACTTTCATTTTCAATTTTGACGTTTATATAATTATAATATTGGTAATATAAACATAACGTGCGACGTTTGTCTACAAAGTCCTTCCACGTCCTACTGTAGTGACGTCGCATACACTGAAGAGCCAAAAAAAACTGGTACACCTGCCTAATATCGTGTAGGACCCCCGCGAGCATGCAGAAGTGCCGCAAGACGGCATGGCATGGACTCGACTAATGTCTGAAGGTATGCAGGAGGCATTGAAATCTACGCCAATTTCAGAAAGGGTTGCACGTCTGTCACGTTTAATGATCCTTGTCAGTCATCGTTTGTCCCGTTCGTTCACGATCTTTATCTGGCCGCAGCGATGTTGAAGATGTGATGTTTTACAGGATTCCCGATATTCACGGTACACTCGTGAAATGGTCGTACGCGAAAATCCAAATTTTATAGCTACCTCGGGGATGCTATGTCTCATCTCTCGGGCGCTGACTATAACAGCACGTTCAAACTAGCTTAAATCTTGATAACCTGCCATTTTAGCAGCAGTAACCGATCTAGTAACTTTGCCAGACGCTTGTTGTCTTATATAGGCGCTGCCGACCGCATCGCGTTACTCTGATTGGTTCCATGCCTCTGTTATTTACATACGCACGCCTATACCAGTTTTTTTGGCTCTTCTGTATGTATTTTAACTGATTAAGTATAGATAACATGACATATTGATTATTATAAAAGAAACATCATAAGCGTTGTTTCTCGTACATTGACACTGTTTAAAATGTAACTTCTCTTTCAGGTTTATATAATTTTTCTGTACACAAACATAATTTTATTGTACCGGAGGGAGCAATTACAGATTAATTCTTGCACTTTAAAACTTAACATATTGTTTCTTTGTTTCAAAATTAACGTATTTCAGTTGTATTAGTTCAAACATAATAAAAATTTTGCAAAGCCACGTTTCAAGTAGGGAATACAGAACTTCAAGTAGGCTGTGAGGTTGCGAAACCGCACTCTCGTGCGCGTTACCGCGGGCGCGAGAGAGAAGCTCACTTGCACGCCACAGCAACTTGAAGGCCCGCGTGCCGCTGTGTACATTTAGAACAACACACGAGCCGTCCCACCTTGTTACGAACTGCAACAAAGAAGCCAGCGGCAGTTCCTCAAACACTTTCCTAACACGTATACTGTCCTTACGATTAATTATCCTACCGTGGTGAAGAGGACTTCGCCCTAACCATTTTCCTACTGCCAGAAGAATATGTCCGAATTATAGCCAAACGAAATATTCACATTGCCTCCGTCCACCATGCGAGATGAGGACATCCCGTTGATCAACACATGGGGTTGCTGCTATGAGCTTGCAACTAGGGGATCGCATTCTCAGCAACACAACACCGGTAATTGGGACACGAGCCGAGCGCCTGAACCACAACACGAGGGAAATATCCAACGGTGCGGAAGGCCATGGAGTTTGCCTATTACTAAGGCTGGAGACGCGGCGGACAGGGTCTTCTGTCTGGCCGCCGAGGTGAAGAGGCTAGGAGGCGGAGAGTGCCGACCGCCATAATACGTCTACAGTCATATGCCTCCGGAGCCGTGATTCAGGCGAAGGCGTCCTCTTTAAATATAATCTATACTAAATAATGTTCGCAGGATTAATTAAATTATATTTAACTTTTACTATTTCTCCGAGCTCCTCCGATTTAACTTATATTTCATGTAACGAGTTGCAACTAACACATAAACAATACAACGGTAACATAACCAGCCTACTTCGTTATATCTCTGAATACACGCATACTCTACATAATTAAATTAACAACTTAAATTAAACATTAAATTGTAACAATGCGAACACTTGGTGTTTTTCATAGATTTTTTTCACTTTTAGGGTGTGTGTCTGACTTAAAAAAAAAGTGTTTGATACTCATGCCTTAGAAATTCCCAACTGTGGTAAAATTTCCGTTTTGTGTATTGTTGCACTTCCTCTTTCCAACAGTTTGCTACATAATGTGGGGTAATATACTCCCCCCTCCCAATTTTATGTTAAACAATGACACGAAACTTCCACTGCAACACTATGTCCCAAAATGGATGGCAATAATCGGTGAATTTGTAATGTCCCGGTAACGTACCTGTAATGTTATCTTTTGAATGGAAAAAGAACAAATTTTGTTGGAAACCCCATATCACTGGCTCAACTGGTAAGAAACATTATTTAGATTTCATATTTGGCGAATTTATAGCAAATTTTCCTTGCAGCGTGAAATATTAAAAAAAAAAAAATAAAAATAAAAAAAAAATATGGTTTTTAATTTATTATGACCCTCGTTTGGTTTTATCTTATAAGTATATTTTCAAACGCCATTATAAAAAATTTTATGAAAATATTTGTAAAATAATTGTGTCTACATAACTTTTGACACAAAAATATGTACGATAGTTTTATATTTATGTATTCGTTTCAAGATTATAACGTGCAAATTATATACCGATTTCAATAATTCAATCATGGTAATATGTGTTTCGACAGTAATATATAATGTTTTGTATAACATAGATTGCACAAAAAGTTTTAAACCAAGAAATTATTTTAACAAATGTACTTGTGGTCTTAAACTTTGGACGGCCCTGCAAGGGAGGGCAGATAGATCTGTTTCGTGCCAGACTTGTCTATCTTGTCATGGCGGCCCTGCACTGCGTAGGAACAACGCGTGGCTCTTTCTTCTGTGTTGAATGTGCACTGTAAAACACTGTCGTAATAAAAAGTATCTAACCTAGTTTAGTATGAGCTAGTAACATCTTATGTAATGCCAATAGAAAATCTAAAAATGAATTATATTTGCTGTTATTATTTCTGGTAATCATAGATTTTTAATAACGTACTTATTTCTTTGTATTTAGTATATTTTTATTTGTCATGAAATAGCATCATTCATAATCAAGTAAATCAAAATCACTTTGCTGTAAAACAAAGTATGTAAAATGTCAATATTCTGTTACGTAACGTACAATACGACTTCTGTCGCGGGTTTATCGTAAAATTAGAAGGAAATAAAAAAAAAAAAAAAGGTTTATACCTACATGTTCACAAATCTTCGAAACTACGGCGATTATAAAAAAATTGAGGGAATGTTTAAAGTTAAGTCTTGTTAGTTACATTAGTTTGGAAAATAATTTTTAAGCAATTAGCAAATATCATGTAACAAGAGAAGGCGAACGTAAATTTTGCGTAGTTATCTAAACTACTATCAGGTCCCAAATAATTTAATCCGCTCCAATATACAGTTTCTTCCGTAAGTGTTTTTTTTTGTAAATATAACCATAAAATAATAATACATGTTATTGATACAGTTGATTTACGTTCACTAGTTTTTTTAATTTTACTTACCTAATTACTACAGCACATTAAAAGTTCTTGAGTATATAATTGGCATTCGAGTCACTTCTGCATACACACTCAAAATGAAGTCAGGAGTTATTAGTACTGCATGTATAAGCACTCCAATATTTGTACTCATACAGGAATATCTAAATAACAATTGTTTCATTTATCTTCTACTTTACGTAGACCTAATGTCATAGTACTATGGCCTTTTTCAATATATATGGAAAATAATGTTTGTGATAAAAACTAAGCTTCATTACCTCGTATCTATTTCAGGAAACTATCATGATTATATGGTGAAGAAATAATGAAATATATACAAAATCTCCAGTTTAACACCATATATTTTCGGAGGGGAGTGTTGAATGTAAATAAAGATATATAGGGAATTTTTTGAAAATATGGCCACTGAGCGGAATTTTGAAAACCATCAATGAAAACTAAATTGTTTTAAAACTGGTTCCAACGAAAAAATAAGTCATGTGGCTAAAATTCAAGTAGCACGCCTTTGCTTTTAGTGAACTTTGGCAGCAGAATGCAAGGTAAAGAAAGTCACGAACATACAAGTGTTTGCTATCTAAATAAGTCAATAGAGAGCTGTGCGCATTCGTAAAGAGTATAATTGCAGAAGCTTATAAATTCTAGCATTCTGTACGAGAGTTTTCTCGGCAGTTAAACTTGTCTGGGCCCACTGTTTGCAGTGTCATTGTTAAGTTGAGATGTCATGGAAATACTGCCACTAAACATCGCTGATAGCCACAAGATAGAAAATAATTGGCACTGGGGAATTTAGAAGTATGTTCTGGGAACCAATCTTCAGACGGACATGCCACCGATCGCAGATGACAGTGGTAAGAATCCTCTCTGGTTGGTGGTAGCACTTGCTTTCCATGGTCGCGCCGCTGCCATGAACCGATTGTACGACGTCGTTTATAGTAGTGTAAACAACTCTGTCATTGGGCGATGGAATAGTGAAAAAGGTCTTACGGAGAAGTGACCCACATGTAGTTACCGATCTGACACTTGGGTGAATGTGTGTACACCTGGCAGTTGCTAGATGAACTGTACCTGATAGTAGTGTNCACCTGGCAGTTGCTAGATGAACTGTACCTGATAGTAGTGTAAACAAGTCTGTCATTGGGCGATGGAATAGTGAAGAAGGTATTGCGGAAAAGTGACCCACGTGCAGTTACCGATCTGACACTTGGGTGAATGTGTGTAGACCTAGCGATTGCTTGATGAACTGCACCTGATAGTAGTGTAAACAACTTTGTCATTGGGCGATGGAATAGTGAAGAAGGTATTGGCCTCTTCCCAGGATGTACGTCAATGGTTACACTATGAACCATGAACGTGTGTAGCTCTGGGAGTTGCTTGGTGAAGTGTACCTGATAGTAGTGTAAACAAGTCTGTCATTGAGGGATGGAAGAGTGAGGAAGGTCTTACGGAGAAGTGACCCACGTGCAGTTACCGATCTGACACTTGGGTGAACGTGGTTAGACCTGGCGGCTGCTTGATGAACTGTACCTTATAATAATGTAAACAAGTCTGTCATTGGGCGATGGAATAGTGAAGAAGGTCTTACGGAGAAGGGTCCTACATGCAGTTACCGATCTGACACTTGGGTGAATGTGTGTAGACCTAGCGATTGCTTGATGAACTGCACCTGATAGTAGTGTAAACAACTTTGTCATTGGGCGATGGAATAGTGAAGAAGGTATTGCGGAGAAGGGTCCTACATGCAGTTACCAATGTGATACTTGGATGAACGTGTGTAGCTCTGGGAGTTGCTTGGTGAAGTGTACCTGATAGTAGTGTAAACAAGTCTGTCATTGAGGGATGGAAGAGTGAGGAAGGTCTTACGGAGAAGTGACCCACGTGCAGTTACCGATCTGACACTTGGGTGAACGTGGTTAGACCTGGCGGCTGCTTGATGAACTGTACCTTATAATAATGTAAACAAGTCTGTCATTGGGCGATGGAATAGTGAAGAAGGTCTTACGGAGAAGGGTCCTACATGCAGTTACCGATCTGACACTTGGGTGAATGTGTGTAGACCTAGCGATTGCTTGATGAACTGCACCTGATAGTAGTGTAAACAACTTTGTCATTGGGCGATGGAATAGTGAAGAAGGTATTGCGGAGAAGGGTCCTACATGCAGTTACCAATGTGATACTTGGATGAACGTGTGTAGCTCTGGGAGTTGCTTGGTGAAGTGTACCTGATAGTAGTGTAAACAAGTCTGTCATTGAGGGATGGAAGAGTGAGGAAGGTCTTACGGAGAAGTGACCCACGTGCAGTTACCGATCTGACACTTGGGTGAACGTGGTTAGACCTGGCGGCTGCTTGATGAACTGTACCTTATAATAATGTAAACAAGTCTGTCATTGGGCGATGGAATAGTGAAGAAGGTCTTACGGAGAAGGGTCCTACATGCAGTTACCAATGTGATACTTGGGTGAACGTGTGTAGCCCTGGGAGTTGCTTGGTGAACTGTACCTGAATGCGTTGCTTTGATAGTAAAACTTGGAGATATTGCAGTGGAATAGTATGGGGCTGTTTCTCTTGGTTTTCGTGTGGTCAATTACTTTTAATCAATGGATCTATGAGCACTGGTCTGTACCTAGGACACTTACATGTTTCCCACACTGTCGCAACAGTTTGGAATAGGACATTTGCTGTACCAGCACAATAATTCTGCATGTTTAGCAGTGCCAATCACGCAGTGGTTTTAAGAGAACCGGGCGGGACAACCAACTGGCTCGCTCAAAGCACAACTTTAACCCAAGGAAACATATTAGAGTGAGCTGGATGATCGTTTGTATGCCAGACCCTCCTAGTCAACTTACAAACCTAAACATTTCTTAATGTTAGAAGCTGAATAAAAACGAATTCGGTCAGATGTGCGCCCTAATGTAGAGGAAAGCCTTTCCAAAAATTTGTATATGGTTTGATAACAAAGTTAAGCCAGGCTGCCAGTTCATTAATTTGCAATGAACAGCAATAAGTGTAAGGTGACATTTGGTCACATTGTGTTCTTATGAAAGATGCATAACGTCTGTTTCAAAATATATGGTTACTGTACCGTTAAGACCTTTTTACGATAACTTTAGAGATCTTTGTTTAGGCGATGAAATATAACGTGTTAATAATTTTGAAGGTGATAAGTTTTCTAACAGAATTCAACGTCTGTGTGCGCATGGGCCGATTTAGTAACATAATTTTCTTTGAAGAAGGCTGATGAGGTCACTTCGAATGCGAGAGATTTCGGCCGCTCTTAGAAGCTGAAGTCTCCAGGAGAGGAATTCTGTAATTCGTTATTCTCCAAACGAATAATTTCGTTAACTACCTGGTACCGAAAATCGTAGGGTGTATCGATTGCCGTGTACCAAATTTCTGTAACACCAATGAGAAATGACAAACCGAAAATGTTCGTGCCATTTTGTGATAATAATCCTTTGAGCTAAACGATGCTTAACACAGTTAACCAGCCAATTAATATTTAAGAGATGTAAACAAGAGAGCACTGAAAAGATAAACTGCTAAAAATAGTCACGAGGGAAATTTTACTTTAACGAGAATGTATTTTTGGACTTAATATTGATTTAAAAAAAAACGAGTAGAACGTTTTAATATTTTACAATGTTCTGCTGTTCGTCTGATAATTTTCTGTAACCATGATAAATCCAAACTTTACTCACAAGAATATAAGTACCTATGTCTTGATAGCATAGTTCGTCGAGGGCATGGAGTCTAACCTTCGTATGCATTATTTTTTATCTCGCATTGAAATCCCCACCGGTTCAACATTATTTTAAAGGTAAAATAAATAATTTATGCGATATACATTAAAAAGTGAACTATATTAAAATAATGTATTTGACTAATTTCCTAAGTAAGAAATAAAATAACTTAATAAAGTTCGGCACAAAATTACAGCCTTTCTTGGGACAGTACGGATTTTTCTTTGCAACGATTTTACAGTTATCCCACAAATACGCCCTGTACGATAAACAAAACTACTATAATAAATGCAGTTAGCACATCATATTGTAAATATAATAAATACAGCATAAAACATTAAAAAATTTAAGAGTAATTATATATATATATATATATATATATATATATATTTATTTATTTATATTTAATTTTGCTGATCTATGTGTAAGAAATATACGACTCAGCGATGCAACGCAAGCATTTTCGCAGGTCTGCAGCTGCACGATATCAAGTAAGTAGTGCCCAGAAGCACACTCACGTGTAAGTGCTTTCACGTCGTTTTCTTAATCTGCGCGGCATCAGATAGACCAAGCCAGCACGCGTGGGAAGAGGCATGTTAGCATTTTCACAGGTCGTGGTGTGAGTTGACAAGACATCATTATTAAAACACAGGCATTATCAGGCAGGATCGAAGTTACTATTATTGTCCTGAAAAAATTGCAATATTAATTTACGAACTCAGAACAGTTAAATGCCATTACATAACTTGAAGCTGATGAACAAAAAACTAGAGCATAGTTGTGCCATATGCGAGCAGGACTGTTCATGTCCTCGACAGAATCCCCATCTTCTTAGAAAAATTGACTATAGGTTATGCTGGTGATGAAAACTTAAGATGGAAATGATGAGTCAGCAAGCCTCACGAACAAGCACTGGTCCATTCAGAATGGAGGCGGAATGGGGAAGGACAGCAGAGAGCGGGAAGCTGATATGAAAGTGGAGCAGAAGACTCGTAGTAATAGTCGTGACCTTACTTTCATCACATCATGTCTGCACATTTCCGACCTGAAGACGTAGCCATGTACTCCGATATTACCATGAGCTACCACAGAGTTCACTTCCGGATACCTGGCATGCTAGAACGAATAGAAAGCCGCGAAGTATTGGAGCACTGAATTACATGCAATGTAGACCTTTTGTCTGCGCGGACCAATGATTTGTGACTTCAATATCTGCCCAGTTTATCATCTTAGACCAGACAGCCAGCTGTCGACTAAACTGCAAAGTTTGGTGAGTGCAGCATGAGTTGAAATGCTGACTGCATTCCGTGGTGCTAGCAGCATAGCATACAAGATGCGACGGCCAAATAACAATGAAGTACTATGCTGGAAGGAATATTGTGATGGTAATAGTTACAAATCCATTCTAAAAAAGCGCAAGTTAGTTTGGACAACCACGTGCTCACCACTTACATGTGAAGTATACCAGTCCTCTTCGTATTGAGTCATCTATTCCCCTCCATGACATAATCCAGTTGTGTACCAGTCTGCAGCCAGTCTTCTTCTGTCAAGTCTGCGGTCAGCAGCAGTCAACCAGTCCAGCAGTCAGCCAGCCCAGCCACCATGGACCCTGCATACGATGGCGAAGAACCATTATCTGATGACTGCGAGGAAGATCCTACTAGCACCGAGTCGGCACCATGCACAATGTACAACCCCAGCACTTGATATGACTACGTGCGTGAATGCTTACATTGTGTGCATAATGTATTATTTTTACAAGTTAATTTGGTGGCATTTACAGTTCGATTTACTTCAAAATGTGTAGTAATAATGTACATTACCACCTACAGTGGATTGAATTTTCACCATATGGAACTTATAGAGTAGTAACCAGCTTCGTGTGCGAAGATAGTAATTGCGCCATTCACATCTATGCTCCGAAGCTAGCACCGTCTTATGCGATGCTTGGGGACCCCAAGGACATGAAGTACAGATAATCACGTTATAGTAAACAACATTAAAGAAGTATTCAAAAATATATACTTTATTGTTGACCGAAAATGGATACACCGCACCTTTTACTAAAGGTATTGGCACAGTAACAAAATTATTTTAAATGTAATTTTTCAACATTTGGAAAAGGCAGATCCATAGAGGTAATCTCCACAGAAAACTTTTATAATCATTGGCTTATATCATCATGCGAATTCATACACTGGTACTACGCTCAGTGCTGGCTCCACAGTGCTGACTCCACAGTGCTGACTCCTCAGTGCTGACTCCTCAGTGGTGACTTCTCAGTGATGACTCTTCAGTGGTGACTCCACAGTGGTGACTCCTCAGTGCTGACTCCTCAGTGCTGACTCCACAGTGGTGACTACACAGTGGTGACTCCACAGTGGTGACTACACAGTGCTGACTCCACAGTGGTGACTACACTGTGCTGACTCCGCAGTGGCGACTACACAGTGCTTCCTTCAAAAAGTACCGACACCTCATAGATCTCTTTAACAGCTAAGCGATTTTCTTTGGTTGCAGTAATTTATATCACCATCCTGCCGATCAAGGGCGAATATTTTTTGTAATTCTCTATAGTCAGGTAGGGGAAATCAGCATGTGCTTATTTGATAAGTGGATGGTGCCCACTTGTTCTCAGCTCTAGATGATTTACTGAAGCGAGGGTACAACCCGAAACCTTGGTAAGTATTTCTTCTTCCTCTTGTTATAACTTATATATATTATAGTCAACAGTGGTTTCTATTGAGTATACATGATACACAGTTACATTCAAGGTCTTGAAGGCTTGCACCATCTTCATGCAAAAAAACTCATACACCTATATTTGTTACAAGACTGCGTCCTCACAGCTACCTACTCCTCACAGCCATCAACTCCTCACAGTTTCCGACTCATCATCGCCACTGTCTCCTCACAGATGTATCCTCAAAAGTACAGTCTCCTTACAAGTAAAATTATGTTCTTTCCACACTAACAAAATGAGTATCTACTCGGTATAGCTGTTGCTCTAGACATCTTTCATCAATGGTATTTAAATATTTTTTAATGCGACATTCATTTAAACATTTTATACAGTATTTTAATCACATTACCATACAGTTACATCTTCAGCAGTTTCTTTCAGACAAGTTCTTCGCTCAGCTTGATCTCCTTGTCACACTTAAAGCAGTAACATGACAAATAAGCCCAGCCAGAATTCTTTAAACTGACTACTGCCAGACTGACCCCTCACAAGGCTCCTGCCGACTGACTCATGTCGATTGAATGACAACTAACCTCTAAGTCATGAATATATTTATTTATATATGCAGATAATTCATCACGTTCATTGCATGCAGAGTTGAGTATATACCATTGGTTATATGGCGCATGACCGATGTTGTTTGACAAGCTATTGCCCGACTAATTCTCGAGCTATAACAACGGACGCTGGATGACTCACTATCGATAGCACACACTCACAAGTATGCACATGACCGTCAATGTAGTACCATCTCATCGGCAATCGAACGGGCGACACACTCCCCAACATCGTCGATACCCAGAAGCATGGTTCCCTGTTTGCGAAGCATTTCGAAAACCATTCAACCATGTACGAACCTTCCCTCTTGAATTATTTTTACGTAACACATTGTGAACGATGAATTTAATTGGAGGAACATTTCTTGTACTGCTCTTTTGAGGAGTACAGCTTATGCCCACATAAAGCACAATTCCTTGCATTTTAAATGAAAAAAATATATACATTTCAAATGTAAAAAAATCGGGAGCACTCTGAGAAAACTTACATACATATTCACACGAGAAAAAGTCACAGATAATTCGATGTCGTCATCGATACATAAACATATTATATATTATTATATTACATTTGTATGTATATATAAACTCTTTATAAAATATACATAAAAATATAATATCCATATAAATTATTTAATATATAATCTATATTTAATCCAATATAATATTTACAAACATATTGTAAAATAAATTATATTAAATAAAAAATAGTTCCATTTGATGCATAATTCATGTAACAAGGAACACTTATCAGACATCACAGTCGATGAGAAGCGAGTAGATATGACTACAACCATAACGAGTTAAGACACCCACTGTTGATGTAGCACACTTGCAGGCGTGAAACAAGCTTGTCTTAAAGGCGAGCGACTGTAAACGCTACACAGAATGTTCGCACATGGATTACATTGCGTTGAAAGCCAACCACGTGTTGGCTTCGTTCTCGAGATGTACCTAGCTACACACACAGTGCATATGCCCGTCACAGTTCTCGCTGAAAGACACTGGCGAACCGTCTTTCCGTAGGAGTTTGTGTGTAAACTGCATATACGTGCCATCCTCTACCCCACCTTACTCGCCACTAGCACGTGAGTGTAGGTGCGCTACGGTCAGGGTCATCAAAGAATGACGAACACACACGTGTTGGTAACAGTATTTTGCTTGCGTACCAGTTTTGATTAAGGACGTATTAGGCAGGCAGGGCTTAACGTCTCGTCGACATACAATGATAACACGGCCGAAGCTGTGCTTTTATTTGTTAACGGGGCGCTCTTAGCCATTCGGCCCTGCCGCTCCCCGGCCTCCCAGTAGGCGGGGAAGAGGGGTCACGCCCTCTCAACGCAGACATGACCAGCGCTTACCATAATTGATCAAACCCGTAGCTCCGACCTGTTCATCAGGCCGCACCGAGCATAGCCCCGATCTGATATAACAGATCGCACCGAGACGTCTCGTCGACAGCAAGGTAATCAGAGATGGAGCAATTTGCTCAGAGAAGCAGGAACAGAGCAGGAATCTCGGCCATGGCCTGTAATAAGGAACCACGCCAGCATCTGCCTGGTGTGATTTAGGTAAACCACCGGATATCCGAAATCAGAATGGCCGGACAGGGACTCGAACTCAGGTCCTCCCGAATGTGAGTCTGAAAGTTAACCGCTGAGCCACCTCACTCGGTGATGTATTATGAATAAAATTACTAAGTAAAATATACATCCAAAGCAAGAGCTGCACAAGCTTAGCAAAAACACGAAAACCGAACGATAAATGGTATAGCCAGGCCACGGTTAATAAAAACCCATTTTGTGTTCATCGCTTAGTTCTTTTTTTACATACAGCCTTCATGTCATCCTTCAATAGCTACACGCAAAAAAAAAAATGTCGCTGTTGTTTGGGACAACCCCTGAAGTTGGTATATTTATTTGATTTGCTAACAAGTATTGCACGTATAACAATAGTCTTGTGTAATTTCTCCTCGATTTTTGAGAGCTTTTTTTATTATTTTTCATTCACGCAATTTACGAACATATGATTATAGTGATCCTGCGACCACGTCATATTGTAACTGCCACGTTGTTTCATTCAGTTGGTTGCCATGACTAGAGTTGTTTCCGCAAGAATCTTGACATTAACTCCACATTTGCTTCACAATATTGCGCTCTCGGTCCATGGCGCACCACTAATGAAATTACAGCATTACTTTCATTTGTGTAAATTTAATAGTATTCGTCCGCGAGTGTTCAATAGCCAAGAAACCATAGCGCATCAAGATGTATTAGTGTGCTTATTTGCGGGTAAAACACGTAGGCCTAATAAACAACAACTGAACCGATTCGCTTCTGTTCACTTTGTACGTAAACGTATTCTATTCTTACGTTCATGTAATTAAATATTTGTCACGACCCACAAAGTTTCAGGTTACGCCGACCCCGATGTGGATATTTCCGGATTACTATTTGCCTAGACTTACATTAAAGATCAAAGCTAAGAACGCTTCTCTCTTTTTTTTGATGCAGATGTTAAGACTTAACTGGGAACTTTACAATTTCTAACTGCTTTGGCAAACCAAAGAAAAACACAACACGCGTCAAAACATTGGTAACTCTATGTCCTTAAAAAGCGAGCGTTAATGATTAAAACGGACAACACATCTAAAATCCAACGAACTTGCGTCCACGCTCAAAACCTTTACTCACTTTATATAAACGATAAACGTTTCCTTTTGTGATTTTTTTTTCAATATAAAGTTTTTTTTACTGAATCTTTTAAGTGGCCAAAACAAATTTTTAATAAACAAAATTTTTTTATTGCAATTTCTAGTAACGTCCTAAAGATGTAAAATTATATCTAAGTTAATAAACAATCATATTTTCTGGGATCGCTGCCAGATATCCGCGCAAGACGATGCTGCTGGTCGGCGGGTTTTCTCGTGGATTTCCCGTTTCCCACGCACCTGCATTCCGGTACTGCCCCATACTCAATTCGCTTTGTCATCGTCGGCTCTCAAGACCTCGATTTAAGAGCAGTCAAAATCTCTTCACTCACTTTTCATACACATTTCATATATATTATTTTCTATTTTTTTCCATTTAAGTCATTAATTTTAATTTTTAATGATATTGTTTACCCTTTCCAATACATATAATTTTACGGTTGCAGGTGTTGCAGATTCGTACTGTACTCAAGTCGGCACAGCACTTGTTTTACTACCAATGTATGCTAGATTTTCGGGTACAGACATATCAACCAATCATGAAACAGGCAATAAGATCGTTTGCGATTCATTTACCCACATTTTACATCATTAATCATTACATACCATAACAAGACGTTACTGATAACTAATGAGCCTACTTTCTTTTAAATGGGTGTAAATACATTTTAGTGTTGTTATTGAAAGCTTAGATGGCAGGTAGGCGTTGACGTCTCATTGACAGCAATATCATTCGAGATGAAACCAGAAACATGTGAAACAGTACCAACACATCTAAAATGCACGAGTGACTTACCCGCAATTCAAACTCATAAAAACTCGTAAAATTAAGTTAGCTTGCAATCAACTGCATCACGGAGGTAGGATTCGGAGCATCAATTTCGCTTGTAATCAGTCAAATGTTTACTCGGACATCATTTTGAAAATAAGTGTCTGAGACACTAAAATACATAAGTTCACATGGCCTACCATAACGCTACTTGTGTGAAAAAAATTGATGAAAATAGGTTGATTGGTATCCGAGATATGGCATAAAATAAAAATTATATGTTGCAGCATTTTGGAAAATATGTATTTGGCACACTTAAAATATTCTGAAACTGATATTTGACTTTATCATTAATATTCCGGGATAGTTTAACATTATTTGTAATGAAGCAACGACGAATAACACTATTTTGAACAATGCAGATGAAAAATAATATGATATACATCCTTATTATTTATGTGCTTGATAGTGGAAAAACTATTTTGACAATGCAATAGTGAATATTTAATAAAGACACCGGCTATTCTGTAACATATCTCAACGTTTAAAAAAAACAGTCTTTTTAAGTGCCAGCTTAGCAGATTGTTGCATCTAAACGACATTTAAGCGCATAATATTATTGCTCGTCCAGTAATTTGTAAAACGATACCCCATAAATAGCCACGCTTAAAAATATTATCATGACATTTTTTATATCATGTTAAGAACATCACACCAAAAGTCTGTGGTATTTTTGCATGTTTGAAGTCTGAGTAATATGCTTAATAAATGAATAAATTTTACATCAGCTGTAGTAAGTCTGTCTAGTATACCCAAGTATGGAATAATACTCCAGTTACAGTTAATTTACGTTGCGTCTAAAAATTTGCAATCATATGACCGCAGACTACACGATAACGGATACTCTAGTTGCATATTACACAAATGAAAATAGTTTGTAATGTTTTACGTTATGTTAAACGGTTGACTTTATACAACAAGAAAGTTATTCGCATTCGTGTCTAAATTATTAAATCCTCATCAATTTAGCCGTTTCATAGAATGGGCGTTATCAAATGTATACTGCTGATCGTTAGCAAGTAATGGCTGCAAAATATAGCCCGTGGCCTTTAGTAGTTTGATCAACGACGAAACTCAGCAATGTTATGGTGCCTCGCCTATTGCAGTTCTGAGTTCACCCATTGCCAACGGCGTAACCTAGTGCACCTGTAGGGGAGGGTGGGGGAATTGCGGACGCGGGGTAAAGACGGACTAGCAAGTATCTACTCATTCCCTCCCCCCCCCGGCAGCCCGGTGCTGTCACCTGTTTCTTTCCGCCATTTTAGTGCCACGCAAAAACTTACGACAGCCGGCTGCGCACAGTTTGAAAGGTAGGTAAAATTTAAACAAAAAGTGTATATTGATCTAATTGTTAGTGTTTTTTAATTCGAGGGACAGGTCTGTATACTAAGTGATGGTAAAAAGTGATATTTTCTATGGATAGCTTTGTCAATGGAGTTTGAATCGCCAATGTTTGTTTTTATGGAACGTTTTCATAACCTACAAATTTCTCTCTTTGATTTTAAAATACCCAGTTGGGTTAATTGCGGACAAGCCTTGCGGGGTAAATACGGACGTCCGCAATTACCCCTAATTCGATAAACTATTATGAAATTAATCAATAACTGCTCATTTTCAGATGCCTCGGAAATATATAAGAAAAAAAGAACAATCATACACCATCGAATCATTACAAAAAGCTGTGCAAGAATTAAAAGACCAGAAGATAACTTTTCGTCAGGCGGAAGAAAAATATGGTATTCCCAGAGCTACTTTGTTTGACCAAGTGAAAAAAGGCAGTGTTTCTACAATACCAAAGAGAGGTAAGAAATCTGTTTTTAACGAAATACAAGAAAACGAACTGGTTGATTTTATTTTAAAGTCATGTAAGGCTTTCTTTGGGATAACAATACCTACTCTGAGAAAGATAGCTTTCGATTTTGCCACCGCAAATAACATAAAACATAATTTCAATAAAGAAACTGGTATGGCAGGAATGGATTGGTATTACAATTTTTTGGCTAGACATCCAAATATATCACTTCGAAGGCCTGAAGCTACTTCCATAAATAGAATTACCGCATTTAATGAAGAAGAAACCGATATATTTTTTGTAAATCTGAAAGCTCTCATGATTAAATACAAATTTAAATCTGATTCAATTTACAATATAGATGAAACTGGAATTAGTACGGTACAACGCAATTCCAGGATCCTTGCACCAAAGGGGCTAAAACAGGTTGGAAAATGTACCAGTGCAGAACGTGGTTCTTTAACTACAGTTGTGAATTGCTTTAATGCTGGAGGCTCGTACATTCCCCCATTTTTTATCTTTAAAAGAAAAAGGATGAATGCTCAGCTTATGAAAGACAGTAATAGCAACATGATAGCTTGTGTTTCAGACTCTGGTTGGATCAATGAATCAATATTTGTTGATTGGCTCCAGCATTTTAAAGAATTCGCTAAACCATCGGCTGACAATCCCGTTTTGTTAGTTCTAGACAACCACGAGAGCCATATTAGTCTGAAAGTTTACGAGTTTTGTCGTAAAAATTGTATCCATGTTTTGACATTGCCTCCACATACATCGCATAGAATGCAGCCATTAGACTTGACCTTTCATGGACCAGTAAAAACAGCATACAACAGAGAGTGTGAAACCTATATGGTTAACCATCCGGGAGCAAAAATTACAGCATTTGATATTGTTGGTCTTTATACAAAAGCTTTTAACCGATGCTCGTCTATTGATAAAGCTATAAATGGCTTCAAGAGTGCTGGAATTTTCCCAGTTGATCAAGATAAATTCAAGGGCACTTTCGAAAGTTTCGGTGATATAATTACACCAGAAACTCCATGTGATACCAGCCATGTGAGTCCTGATCATAACAGCCAAAGAGAGTTTCATAGCGAATCTCAAATTAGTGATGCAGCTAATAACAGCATTCCTAGTGAAGTAAGATCTCAACAAGAGTCTCAGCCCTCTAGTAACATAAACATTATCGATGAATCTGTTCCCGATGTACCTGATCAAGACGAAATAAATGAAAATAATGCTATAAGTGAAGCTAATTTAAACCAAAGTACGACAAGTCAAACTAGTCAATCTTCATCAGTACCGCTTAGTGATTTAATAAAGGTCCCAACTCTACAAATTCATCGTAGCAAACGGGCAGTAAACAAAAAGCATTCCATCATTTTTACCAGCACACCGGAAAGAAAGAATCTAGAAGAAAAGGAACAAACGAAATTAGACAAGAAAAGAAAAGTTCAAGAAAACGAAAATAAAACTACATCTAATAAGTTAAAAAAGTCAAAAATTTCTACAGGAAAAGGATCAAAGGGTGTAAGAAATCTAAATAATTTTGAAAATGAAAGAAATGATGATTACTTTTGCATTTATTGTCAAGAAAATTACAGTGATCCACCCGTCGAAGACTGGATTATGTGTTCAAAGTGTAACAAGTGGGCTCATGAGAACTGCACTGCAGGAAGTTCTTCTAAAGGCTTTACTTGTGATTTTTGTCTATGATGTGGACCTAGTCCGTAAATACCCTATGCTGTCCGTAATTAACCCAGGGTCAGTCCGGATTTACCCCGAGCGCTACGGGTAATTANTGTGGACCTAGTCCGTAAATACCCCATGCTGTCCGTAATTAACCCAGGGTCAGTCCGGATTTACCCCGAGCGCTATGGGTAATTACGGACAGACAAGGTTTTGTTTTTGCTAAAAATATTGTATTTGTTGATTGATCTCGTTTAATAAGTATAATTGTTTTTGTAGTCGTATAACTAAAGATTAATAATTAATAAAGACAGACTGATTATTACTGATAGTACGAATGTTGTGCGTTATTTCCCTTCAGCGTCCGCAATTCCCCCATCCTCCCCTACTAACTAGCTTCATACAGACTGTTGACGACAAACTAATCACTTTTGAAGGTCATGCTTAAGATCTACTTGTATGCAAATTGTGTATTCTTCCACCACATGTAAAATTACACCGTAAAAAATATGAGGTAAAATTGTCTTACATTTAAGGGAAGAAAATTACACTTACGTGTAAGGTAAAATTACCTCTTAAATTAAGAGTAAATTTACATAACAAGTAAAGTACTATTTCCTAATCGTACCAAAAAGTATCATACAAAAGTGTGGGAAAATCCCATACAAGTAACGGAATATGATCTATATTGTGTAATAAAATTATAATTTAAAAAATCCGCGATTGTTAGAAGTGTTAATTTTATTATAACCTACATATCCTCACACGAATAGTAACCGAATCCACAGTTCTGTAAAGTCCTCGACAGTGGCGCGTGGGTGGTCTTCTATCTCGACAGGCCGGTGCACTATGCATTACACCACGACGACAATATAGATGAGTTAGTTATTATAAGGGTAGTAATGGAGTCCACCACGAAAAATAAAAAAGTAATTAATTTAAGTTACTTGCAAAAAGTTAATTAAAATAACTATATGTGTTTTTTCCTAAAATATTTTTTATTATCTTAAACATTCCCACCATTATATGAGCAACTTGACAAATTAGTTATTCCTGGAACTTGTTATAATAATTATTTTGTCTAACAGATTGCTGATTTACTTTTGTGCCGTACAAAACAAAGTTTGTGTAGAATTTATTCAAAGATTTGATTGGTACTTTAAAGTCAATAAATACCTTTCCACGTCTTTTAATAATTACCTCGAAATAAAAATTACTCGAGTAAAGATTAAGGTGGATATTGAGATTTGAACACGGGAACTAAAAGCAATCCGTTTTCCATAGTATATTACAAAATTTTATTATTTATGTTTTTTTTTACAATCTCTCAATTATAAACAATTTGATAATTGTATTTTACAGATTTTCTGCCTTAAAATGAATTTTTGTTTCTTTGTATGAACTATGTTAGTCATGCCAGTTGTGCAACATGGCGCTCGTTTTGTTTCTCCTTCCCGCCCAGCTGACAATGCGCAAGAGATGCAGACGTCGTAAGGAAATTTACCCATCCATGTATGGGATTCTCCACTGCCGTGTAGAGTGAATTTTATTCCAGAGGGCGGTAATTCTACCTTACGCGTAAAGGAAAATGTCTCTCCCAAACAAGTTAGCGAATATTACTTTACAATTGCGAGGTATTTTTCTCGATATATCTTACATTCTTTCATTACCGTAGGCCTGAGCACTTCATTCTTGCGTCGATCAAGTGAAACTGTGAAATAATTAAAAAAAGCAAATATTTTAAATATTTGGGAAAACTTACACTTAAATTTAATTAAAAACAAAACAGAAGAAAAATTCACTCACAAATATTTTCCTGTCAATTTAAATTCAAGTTTAATATAAGAAACTACTTTCCTTCCGTCGTTACGAACTTTACTGGGCCCATGCCGCGCAGTTAGCGGGTCCGTTAAAATACATACAGTTAGGGGAAGTGATATTTTATAAATGTTGATTCCTAAAGTGCTCAATTAACCGTGAACAGCCTATACAAAAAACATAAAACTGTAGGTTATTATCTGCTAATTATCGGTACTGTCAGAAGACTTCAAATGGTAAATGACACACTGTCTTTTTATAGCTCGTATAGGATTTCGTCATAATTATTATGTTGGCCTGCTAACTCCGAACTTCCAGAATAGAAACGTATGTACTGGAAGGATTCCTGCCCGACGGTTTTATGCTGTCGAATAGCTAGCGAACATTGTAAAGAGCCCAGCTTGTTACTGTTTTAAGGACAAAGTCTGTAGGCACGGCAGCGACTCGCCAGAATTTGTTAGGTCGGCCGGTATCGGGCCGAGAGTCCTCCGACTGTCTGTGCGTACGTAGACAGGGCTTACATTCTCGTCGACAGCGAGGTCATTAGAGACGAAGCAAGTTGCTCAGAGAAGCAGGAGCGAGTAAGTAATCGCCCGTGGCCTATAGTAAGAAACCATCCTAGCATTCGCCTGGGGTGATTTTGGGAGCCCGCGGACAAACGAAATATGGATGCTGGCCCGGGAAGCTAACCTACACTCTTAATCTGGATCACTAAAAATTTCAATGTTTTAAATCAGTTGACTTCACCTGACTTATTTAAGAGTCGCTTTAGTAAAGTTAACTGATAAATTAATGACAAAAAAATGCCACTCTTCCTTTACTTATTGATTCAGCTATATTTTACTGATTCACCAACCAATAAATTAGCTATTTTTCATTGATTTGTTTTTTGACTGACGGATCAGGTATGCAATGTGTATAAAATGACAGTTTCAATGTGATTTTCGTCTTTTACAATTCTATTTGAAGAGGCAATGCGAGCATTCAGACTTTCATTCCGTTTTTACGTCTTCCGTTTCGTTTTAACGTTATCATCAAAGCGCCCGGTTTGAATATTTAAACTGAATTAAATGCGGTGAAGTGGATTCATTCATTCGTACATACTGTTTGCTTTAACAACCCTAATGATAACAATTTAACTAACAACGAAAATAAAGGCGGTACAATTTAAATCTACATATTTTCGATAAAGAAATTAAATACATGTATTTTATCCCTTATAGTCAACGTTGACTTAATAGCTCGATTAGAAACGGGATGATGTGGGTTTAAATCCTAAACACTGTAATTCTTGTGTTTATTTTTTTTTAAATTTAGTTAAATTGCCCAATATAAACGGAGACTATAGAAAATATGTTTATTTCTCGGAGTGATTAGGNTAAAGGCGGTACAATTTAAATCTACATATTTTCGATAAAGAAATTAAATACATGTATTTTATCCCTTATAGTCAACGTTGACTTAATAGCTCGATTAGAAACGGGATGATGTGGGTTTAAATCCTAAACACTGTAATTCTTGTGTTTATTTTTTTTAAATTTAGTTAAATTGCCCAATATAAACGGAGACTATAGAAAATATGTTTATTTCTCGGAGTGATTAGGCTTAATTTAATAAAATCAATATTTAATTCGCCGCACGCAGGTGACTGTCACTTATTAAATCAGAGCAATTGNGGCTTAATTTAATAAAATCAATATTTAATTCGCCGCACGCAGGTGACTGTCACTTATTAAATCAGAGCAATTGTTTCTCTCAAACAATCAGTCTTTTTCCGCCTTTTCTCATTTGAGCCTTTTGCACTGATTCGAGTAGTCGAATTTGACAGCGAATCAGTGATTTCCCACTGAATTGAATTTAAAGAGTAGAGGTCCTTCCGAATGCAAATCCAAATGCTTGCCGCTGCCATCTCGCTCGGTGACAGCTCGTGTGTGTTGGGTCTGGACTTGCGTGATTCTCTGGCCGGTCTCCGCACGCGTGTATGTGGTGGACGTCCCTATTGGCCAGCCGTTATTCTCGGGATACTCACTAACATTCGCGACTCTTCATTTCGCCTCTACACCTGATTCTTGCTTCAACCGCATGCGCTACGTTTGGCTCCAGATATTTAGCGGGGCCGCGGTGGTGTAGTGTGAAGTGGGTCGCTCCCGGATTTTCACACGTGGGATTCGCGCCGGACGATGCCGCTGGTTGGTGGGTTTTATCCGGGGATTCCCGTTTCCCCCCACCATTTCATTCCGGCACTGCTTCATATTCAAATCGCTTTACCCTCGTCAGCTCTCCAGACTTCGATGTTAAGAGCCGCCCAAATCTATTCACGGATTCTCTCGAGGTGTTTAGCGTTTCCGAGACCTAGAAGCGTGGGTGCGCTAAGGGCTAACTAGGCATGCACGTCGAATCTCTGGCCGCCATTATGCGCAAGGCACTCAACTAGCGTGTAGCCTTTCTCTTATCAACTCGCCTTTATAGGTATTTCAGTGGTGTATCATATAATTTTACGATGTTAAAAAAGTGCTTTGTTTCACTATTCTATGTTAAGTAGACAGAAATGGAAATTTCGTATCTAAAATTGATTGTGAAACACTCGTGTTTGCTCTTTTGCTCTTTAAAACAACGCAACTTAGAGACGGAAACAGAAAACGAAATATATTAATACGACGTACTAATTTTTTTAAAAGATGTTTTTATGCAGACGCAGTTAAAAAATTATGAACGAAATATCAATGGCATCTTTAGGAATGAAGCTCGGCGCTCTGTTTGGTGGCCTGGGCTGACGGCGCCCTTAAAGGAACATTCAAGTTTCTCTCCTGCCTGCAGCTACTTGACGCGTTCCAGGACTCCAAACTCGTAAGCTATAAGGCTGACTCTTGCTCACTCATGACATCTCGTCACCGTCGGAATTTTGCCTGAACATGAGCCTACACTTTTATGGCACGCTAGTAAAAAAAGATAAAAGTATGATTCATGTGTAAAGACAACTTTAAGTTATAGACAATTTATCAGCTGGAACTGATTCTGAAAACACGAGCTATAGTCATTTTCATGTCCCAAAACAAACGTAATACTTGTAGTTGAAACTGAGAACTTGAAACTTGTCTCAGAGAACGAAACGTCCCTTAAATGCTCTTCACGTTTAGTCCCTGGCCAGTTCACTCCGGATTTTCGCAAGTGGGAATCGTGCCGGACGATGCCGCTGGTCGGTGGGTTTTCTCTGGGATCTCCCGTTTCCCCCGTCCCTTCATTCCGGCGCTGCTCCATAATCATCTCGCTTCAAACCCATCGGCTCTCAAGACCTCAATGACAAAAGCCGCCCAAATCTCTTCCCTCACTCTGCACGTTTAGACACCACAAAAATCACGTGTTTTCTATCAAACATTTGCTATGCACGTCATACGCCAGGCAGGCAGAGCCCTTTAGTCTCCCGCCTGCCTGAGACTTGAACTGCGTCAGAGAGTGTTGTAAATCCACAGTATTCTGAGAAACTACTAACTTGTGTCCAACGTGCTGATCTACGAAAAGAGCACGAACTACAGACGAGAGATGATGAGTGGTTTGAAGACGTCACGAACATTAGAAACACAATTTTTGAGTACTCCAAAATGGTTAAAAACGGCTTTCCCAAAGCGTTTATCTGAAAATTTGCGCACCAGATACATACAAAACTATACAAGGACCCTGTATTGAACGTTCCTAAAGACTCTCCGCAAATAAGGTAATAGGGTCACCGCTGACGTGGGTCATAGGTGCACGCAGTGCGACGAGAACACTGCACGTCAGTTCAGAGCCTTGCGGTTAGTGGCGATGACGTACTTCGAGCGCGTGGCAGAGTCTCCCTTACCGCTCCTGCGACTCTTGGCCTCAAACGTGGAAAACAGCTCCGGGTAAGCGGGAGTCTTACGAGCTTTCTTATTTATCTTAGCGTGTCCTTGAAAACTCCTCTTCACTCACTCGAGACTCTACACCCCGTTCTGGAGCAAGAACAGAGAGGAAACAACCCCGATCCCACCCTTTTCTGGTCACAGGGATGGAGTTGCCAGTAACGAAGTTGCCTGACGTCAACAGGCGGCCGAAAAACGCTCGTCCACCAGATTTACGCGAAATATCCCTCCTCGTTCCTGACAGCCGTGAGATTGGCGTGTGGAAGGGCAGCCCACTGGAGAGGGGTGAAAGGGGTGCACGTCCGGACAGTTAGGAGTGGGCACGGGGGTGGGGTGGGAAGGTCCCAGGACCCCTACGAGTGCGAGCGCTGGTAATCCTGTTTGAGTAATTGTGTTAAATTTGCGGGCAGCCCTCACTCGCAATATGCCTCCACTGCTCCCTTGTCTGGCTGCAACCAGCAATACATTTTTCTGCCTACCCCCTCATCCACTCCACGGACCCCCTTGTAGATAAATTGCGTGATATCATGTGCCCTCCGATCATCGCACATGATTAAAAACATTACCATTTCGTGCTTATAAGATTGTACCTAGCTAGATTCATCAGACCTCGAGCAGAGGTCACTTGTTCATTGGCTGTTGCCACAGGCACAACTCACTCTCCTGTTACCGATCAAGGTGGCTCAGAGGTAACGCACTGGACTTGCTTTAGGAAGGATCCAGGTTCGATTCCCGGTCCGTCTATCTTGATTTTGGTCTGCCATGGTTTTCCGAAACCACTCCAGGTGAACTCTGGGATGGTTCCTTACTGCAGACTATGGCCGATTCCTTCCCCGTTTCTGCTGCTCTGAGCAACTTTCTCCGTCTGNCTGGGATGGTTCCTTACTGCAGACTATGGCCGATTCCTTCCCCGTTTCTGCTGCTCTGAGCAACTTTCTCCGTCTCTATTGACCTCGCTGTCAACGAGACGTTACGCCCTGCCTACCTGCCATTCTCCAGCTTGACGCAGCCACTCGGAGTGACGCTAGGAGGGTGCTGAATGGTTTACGTTGGTTGCGAGTCCTGTAGGCCAATGACACACATGAAACTGCCATAAACTTGTGCGATGTCGATATTGGTACCGAATTATAACGCAGAACGGCATGGCTATACACATTATATACAATAACTTTGAAAAGTCCACACAATGAAGGAATGCTCAAAAACGGACCAAACTGCCCGCTTAGAGAGCAAATTAGTTGCCGAAAATTGATTTTATTTTTTTCATACAGAAAATGTTCTAGAGGTGTATAATGCTCGGTGATTNCTGGGATGGTTCCTTACTGCAGACTATGGCCGATTCCTTCCCCGTTTCTGCTGCTCTGAGCAACTTTCTCCGTCTGTATTGACCTCGCTGTCAACGAGACGTTACGCCCTGCCTACCTGCCATTCTCCAGCTTGACGCAGCCACTCGGAGTGACGCTATGAGAGTGCTGAATGGTTTACGTTGGTTGCGAGTCCTGTAGGCCAATGACACACATGAAACTGACATAAACTTGTGTGATGTCGATATCGGTACCGAATTATATCGCAGAACGGCATAGCTATACACATTATATACAATACCTTTGAAAAGTCCACACAATGAAGGGATGCTCAAAAACGGACCAAACTGCCCGCTTAGAGAGCAAATTAGTTGCCTAAAATTAATTTTATTTTTCCCATACAGAAAATGTTCCAGAGGTGTATAATGCTGGGTGATTTGAGTGTTGGGAGATACATTGTTGAACCTAAAATGGCATCGATTCGACGAGTGTCAGAATAATGTCCTAGGGTATTGTGGACAATGTGCTTTTGATCCGAGTTCATATCCCCCCCACTCCCGAACAGCAAAAGTCATCAGCACCAATAATGGATGGATGGTATGTGGGAGCACCCTGAGACAACACATCGGCTAGTGGTAACATCTGTCACGTTTCTCATCTCACATGTGTATATTCGAATCAGGATCTTGCTGGGAACCGAACCCGGTTCGCAATGGTGGGCGGCGAATGTCCTGATGACGTCACTCCCGCGGCTACTTTGCTACCTGGATGTACTTATAAAAAAAACNAATGGTGGGCGGCGAATGTCCTGATGACGTCACTCCCGCGGCTACTTTGCTACCTGGATGTACTTATAAAAAAAACGTCCAGGACGCGGGTTTAGGCAAATGGCACTCTGGGACAGCATAACGTACTTTCTTTGATACTTCTAATTTATCATTCTGTCTAAACTAGCCCACTTCCTGAACTCGGCATAACTTAAAATATTAACACTACTAAAATGATACTGTTCCACCCTGCACCTCTCATAGCTCTGGTGCAACACCATGGCGAGCGATGATGAGCGATGACGACGATGGCACACTGTCAAGGGCAGCCTTCGCAACGGACGCTGGACAACAACCGGCCACGGTCGTTCAGCGCGACACCTTCCGCGTCGGCATCGGAGCATCCGACCTGGCCTGCACACTTCGCTGAATGTCGCCACTCACCAACATTGTGACTGTGCCACAGCATGGCGTCTGATGGGATGATCTGTGTCCTATGTGACGCCTCTCTCCGAGCTCCGGTCTGTTTTATTTCTGGTTTTTAGAATAACACATTAAATTATTTAGTGGATGCGTACTTAGAGATAGAATGAATTAGGTAACATTTATAATAGGTACATTAACTAAATAACACTTACAACTCGTTACAATAAATATTAGGTAAATAAGGGATAGCTTGGAGGTATATTAAAAGTTTTAAATATTTTTGTATTTATTATTTTCACATAATAATAAGCCATCGCGATTATTAAATATGGAATCTATTTAAAAGGAAATTCGTCAACCTAATAATGGTTCCGAAGGCTGATGCCAGTAGACGTACGACGGCGGTCGGCACACGCCATCTCCTGACGTCTTCAAGGCGCGGTGTCTCGGCGACAAAGACGCCGTCCGCCACGATCCCTGCCGTCATATCGGGCGCGTGCTGAGTAACGAACGGCCACGCCTTCCGACCAGTTGGAGGGGATTCCTTCTGTGTTGTGGTTTAGGCGCTCACGGCTCGTGTCCCAACTACCGGCGATATGTTTGCGAATGTGACCAGGCTAGCAAGGCTTGATTGCAAGAACATAACAGGCCCCACTAGGACAATGCACATCACTTTCTTCCTTGGAAGACTCACTGTCTTCAGATGCTACTGAAGGTTGTAGCATCGCGTTACTTTTCTTCCACAATATGGCGCAGTGGTCAATCGGCAGTACAGAGACTTAAGACAAACAGCGNGTAGCATCGCGTTACTTTTCTTCCACAATATGGCGCAGTGGTCAATCGGCAGTACAGAGACTTAAGACAAACAGCGTCTTAAAGGCATTAAAACGGCTTTTGGTTCTCCGTACACGGTGCCAGACCAAACACTCATTTTACGCGGCCATGGTGGCGTCATAAATGACAGCTTCCCGTAGCGGTGATCTGCCTATATCACGCGCGTTCTTCGCGTGATTGGCTAGAATAGGCATGCAAATGCATAAGAGGCACGTGGAAATCCTCTATACACGTTTCATGGTACTGGTTTTACGCCTTCATGGTGTGGCATTTTCTCTGTCAGGTGGTGTAATACTGCATTACAGCGAAGGCACCTAGATTCTCCATCCACACGTTCCGTTTGAAGTTCCTTGCGATTAACCGCTTTGTAAGCATCATTTTTCAGGCAGTTTTCTCACAATTAATGACGCCTCTTTCCCCCATGGATGGTGCACAGAAAAAAGTATAATACTGTGAAAACAGTATTAATGTTACTAGAGCAGTAATTATTTGTTTTTACTGAACTCTTAGTAACCAATGTTGCTTTTCGGGTAATATGCTGTTGAGCTACTAATGTTAATGTAACATAAGTGCTTTTGTAACAAAATTACTTCCTTGTGGTTCTGTCAGAATTAAGGTGGTGTTTATAATGCAGCAAAACAAATTTTGTGTTGAATCGATGTTAACATTGGTGTTTAAAATGTTCATGTATTTTCTTTGCTTAAAAACAACATTCTGATGTAAAATAAATAAGGTATATAATTATTGTACCTCAAAAATAAATATTATACATGAAAAAACAAACGATGGCTTTGCCACTGGAAACCTGTTATTTATGAACAGAAGATGACGTCACGCCTTCACTTAGAGAGCAGAGGCGTATCAGGCGCGACTCGTAACATCCTAACGTGTGTGAACTGAATGGGTGAACCGTTTGAACAACTGTGCGAAACAAGATGGCGAGCATATCGAACACATGCGAACTCGTTATTAGCCTACATTGCGAGACTTTTGACATCACGTACAGGCCGTTGACTTATGAAACGGTCTCAAAGCCAGTGTTATAACTGGGCGAACTGAGCAAATGCCCAGGACGTCAGGTAGGAGAATGCGAACCTCGTTACATAAAAGTAGACATTTTTGAAATATTATTTTCATGACTTGAAATACAAATTAAGACATGAAATTACAAACTTTCAATTTTACTTGCAGCAGGCGCATTCATTCTAGTCTCTGCGCAATCTGAGAGCAAATATGAAAACTGACGACCAATCGGCAGTTTTTTTTCCACCTAATTGCGCACAGGTCAGTGAGTTTTATTTTCTTTGTCAAACGTATGTTTAAATGTTTGTCCTTAGTCAGATTCTTTAACGTTGCTTTGGTGAGATGTGTATGAACAGACTTGAATTGCAGTTTTAATTGTGTTATTATTTTAAGTGGTCCTAGTTCAGGAAGTGTGCTACTATAAACAGAATGATACATTTGAAGCATCAAAGAAAGTGCCAAAATGTTAACTTTCGTTTTCCCAGGTGCCAGTTGCCTAAACCCGCGTCCTGGACATTTTTTTTATAAGTACATCCAGGTAGCAAAGTAGCCGCGGGAGTGACGTCATCAGGACATTCGCCGCCCACCATTTCAAACCGGGTTCGGTTCCCAGCAAGGTCCTGATTCGAATATTCGCACTTGAGAAACGTGACAGATGTTACCACTAGCCGATGTGTTGTCTCAGGGTACTCCCGCATACCAACCATCCATTATTGGTGCTGATGAATTTTGCTGTTATTTCTTTTAATCTCATTCCGTAAAGTTGAATTTCACCACCATTTCTGGTTTCGAACATACTATTTTGTTATTACGAAAAAGTTACAGGTCACTTGAATATAATATTCATTTCAAACCTAAACAAAACTGAAAGTGTAAATTTTCACAATTTATTTTTTCAATTATTTTTGAATATGTTATATTTGGGTACTGTTAAAAATGCGCCATAAAATTAGCATTTTTTTACAGCCTAAAAAGATGACAGATAATTTCTGTTCGCAGAAAAAAGTGTAATGTTGTGCCAACAGTATTAATGTTAGTAAAGCTTTAATTCTTTGTTACCTGTGAGACATCAGTAACTAATATTGCTGTTAATGTAATATAATGTTAAGCTATTTGTGTTACTGTAGCATTAAGTACTTAAGTGACAACGTTAACTACTTACTGTACTGGCAACATTAAGGCGGTGTTTATGTTGCGGCAAGACAAATTTTGTGTTGAGTAAAAACAATTTTCGTGTTGCATTGATGTTAACATTTGTGTTACAAATGTTCTTGTGTATTTTTGGCCTCAAAATAAACATTGTAATGTAAAATAAATTAATGACAATTGTTTTGTTACAAAAATAAATATTACTAACGGGAAAATAATTGACGACAGGCAAGGGGATAGAACCCATGCCCTGAGTGCTTAACGAACTCCGCTTCAGAGAACCCGGCGCCCAACTAACTGCTCTAACTTAACATATCGGTTTAAGTTTCATATTGTGGGGATTGAATACAATATAACGACAAAGCGCAGTTTTTCGTTATGTGGAAATATTTTATACTCTAGGAATATATGGATATTTGGCACACGTTAACGGCTTTTCAAGGCTTGAGGGCTGGTCTAAGCTACATTTAGTTTACAAACTATGCTTTGAAATGTTAATACAGCCGTTTAATTTTACGAGGTTATCGCTGTTCATTACTATCTGCCATTTTACAACGCCAAAAGTCAGTGTAACCTTATGTTGGTTGGACATTTCTTTAATGTCGCAGCAACACAAGATATTTAGTTCTTCCTGTTAATTTTATTGTAATACAACTTTTGGTCAAGACTACATTTCTTAGAGGCTTTGTTAATCTTAACACTTCAACGGTATGTGTGTATTACAGTAATATAAGGCGTTGTAAATGGTTAAGATTAAGTAAATTTGTCACATCGTCATAAATGTTAATACAAAATAAACGATTAAAGAAATGCCTTAGTAATCATTTTATTGTTGATACAACATATACTTTTTTTGTGTTGCTGTCGTATGTGGAGAAAACTCCAGATGTGTCGAAACATATATGTGTACTTGAAAATTTACGACAAACAAGAGATGCATTTGATGCTGCTCTAATATTTCCTTGATTATCACACACTCTGCACTCCCAGAGAGGACCTGATCAAGGATCGAGACGTTTGCACTCATGATCTGTTGAATTAGAGATACCTTCTTAGTAGCATGTACATCCCCTCTTCCACCCAGACGATGGTGGTGTTGCGGCACGGCATGGACTCCACAAGGTACTGGAAGCGATCGTGACATAATGATCCATGGCCACTACAAAGCCATCGACGCAAATCGGTCGGAGCAGAATCCAAAGGGCGCACATCTCCCACAACAGCATCACTAACATCTTCGATGGGTCTGAGGTCAGGCGACCTCAGGAGGCAGGCAAGCAACCTCAAGTAAGAGTAGTGTTCATGTATCTACAAGGTCACTAATTGTGAAGTGGTCGGCCAGAGCATTGTCTTACTATAGGTACACGTCTCCTGCAGGGTGTTGTAGGCACAGAAATGGCTGCAGACGATCTGCCAGTAGGCCCACGTATCGCTCGCCAGCGAGGGACGATGGTGCCCATCTATTCCCACGTAAACAATCATCATTCGAAGATACCACCACCACCGGCCTGAACCACTCGTACCCTGTCATCCACTTGTACCAACGTGAACCTCGATTCATCTGTCTAGGCGACATTTATCCATGCGTCGAGGGTCCAATGTCGGTGTTATAACGCGCACATTAATCGTTGAGCCTTTTGACGGGCGGTGAGCAAAGGTGCTCTGTTGTGGTGACGTCTTCTGCACCCCACAGCTAGGAGATGTTTCTGGATGGGATGGCTGCTCACAGGTCTTTGTAGTCCAGAATTGTATTGGTGAGTGATCTGATGCACTGTGGCCTGTCTATTTGCTGCTACTAATCCTCATCGATACATTATACGCCATTGAAGTTGGCCCTGGGGGCGGTGATTTTACACGAATTTATGATCTAACGGTACACTCTTGACACGGTGGGTAGTCCGTATAAATCCCAGTTGCACGACCTCGTAAGATTGAGTGTCCAATATGTCTGGCCTCAACGATATGGCCACGAGCTAATGCGCTGAGATCTTGTTCCTTCCCTATTCTGAGCACTAATTTTACTCAGACGCTCAGTTTAAGGTCTGACGACGTCGCAGTCATGCGTGGCTGGGCACTGTTCCACTTGATGGAGCAACCACCACGGTGCCATTTTGCCGACACAGCAGGTGTCTCTAATTAAAATGCACGAGTATATGAAGAAACTAGGCATCTACCGGCGACCTTCTGGAAGCTGCCATGTGTGAATGGTCGATCATAGACGCGTTGCAGCTTGTAGCATCTCCCTTCCCACACCTCACACTGCGTCCTCCCCTTCTGAAATCGCCTCCTTAAAGTCGGATCCGTCATGCAAGCTGCTAGCAGATGACCGGTGTCCTGAAGAGGGGCAGGTGAAAGACTGGCCACCAATTCGCAAAAATATTGCACTCTGCTAGACTAGAAGGTGTGCAAATTGTTATATTCTTGTAATAAGGACATAAAATATCTGGACGATGCATTCATATAATACGAATCGGTTTACCTGCTGAACAATATTTTCAGTGGAACGAAAGCAGAAAATATTATGCTAATACATGATTTGGGTAAACCAAACTTGGCGAAGTGAGTTCCAGAAATTATGTGAACTGATTTGGGCGCATGGTTAGGAAAGCGGCAGTAAAAAAAAAAAAATCAAAATATTTATCAAAATGATATTTTTATACGAATTTTCTGTTCCTGCTATTTTTAATCTTAAAGATCACTATGCCATTACTTAATTTAATTTCTTTTTACATCGAGTAAAGATGAAGAAGCCATGTCAAAGTCCTTCGTTCACGAACGATAACAGACAATTAACTAAAATAAAGGTTAAATAATTATATTTTCTGTAACTTATTAAGTCTTTGTAATATTTTTTGAAACCCCTATGATTGTCGCACTAATAAAATTGATGAGGAAATTTTTTATACTAACGTACGAAGACTTCTAAACTAGTAACCCACATCATTGCTGAACACGTTTTAACAGGGCTACAAGGTGATGGCCGTAACAGTTAATGAAAAAGGAAAGCTGAAAAAAATTGAGAAAATTAAATTATCACGTTTAAATAAAAATTAATCATTGTACAAAAAATTTAAAAAATGATAATCCACTTGATACTGAATAAGTTGCGGGAAGCTAAAAGCGCTTACCTGCTGAAATCATTTACTTTCGTTAAGATAAAAATCGTCGACAAATAGCAGTTTTAAAGAAAGAGTGACAAAGATTAATGAATGCTATGTGAAAGCCGCGTCTCAAAAAGGCGAGATAGCATTTCTAAGTGGACGAATAGACTTAAAATCTCTCCGACAAAGGCTCACAGTGAAAAATGAGACGCGACTCTCATAGACACGAGGTTGGGAGGAGGAGAAATACTCCTTCGCCTGGAGAGTAACATTTGTGAACCATTTTGGAAGCCATATAATACGCTCGGAGGACACTGAGACAACAGTTAACAAAATTAATGATTGTATATTGTCAAGACTATATTGAATTGACCCAATAAAATATTTCGCTGAGTAGACAAAATTTGATAAGCAACAGAATAAATTTTGTTCGACTAGCCAAACACGCATTTGAATAAACAAACCCCCGCTGTGTTGGGCCAAAATAAATTAGGCTGTCAACAAAATATTATGTTGAATCAACTTTATATATTTTTTTGGCCACCAGTTTTATTGCCTTTTTTCGAAAATACTGCTAGAATGTCTGTTTATATTTCGTGTGACATTTAGGAAAGTAACAGTGTTTGTTAGTGTATGTATTGATGCCTGATATTTGTATAAGCATCCCAATAAAACAAGTTCAACAGGAAACTACAAAGTAAAGCTGCGAAACTTGAAATATTTACTTGCACACGTTGCCCAGTATTTAAATATATGTATTTAAAAGCATTCCATTCTTATCAGTATTCACTTCGGTTAAGGTCGCTAAGACGTGTCGCTCGAGCTCAGATGATCGCAGTTCGATTTTCGGCTGGGCTTACAAGTTCTTTTTGTTTCAACCAAAGCTGTTTAATTTACTTAGAGTCAAACAAATATTTAGTTGCATCAACCAAATATAGGCTTGTGACGACCAAACAATAACAACAAAATAATTTAGTTGCACCAAACAATCTTTGATACCACGTAACATTTTTTTCAGTGTAATTTTCAAATATAAGGCGCAAAATTAACTTTGACAGCTCTGCCATAACTATTTTATTATTACCTTAAGTATTGATCTTTTTTTTCATTTACAACAAAGCGTTTGAATATCTTTTTTTAAATGTTATTCATGACTATCGGCGTTGTCAACTAGTTGTCAGTTATGCCGATATCTAAGAGACTTATTTTAATTGCCAGTCTAAATCACTGTAACCGCAATTGCTTCTGCTTAACACTGTGACACAATGCAAGATTTTTAATATTTCAGTTGATTTATTTTTAAATTACATAAATATATGAAGCGGCGTATCCGACACTTGGTCGTGTAGGTAGTATTCGTAAAATTATCTCAAACAGTTTCAAAGATAAGTAATCATTAAATAACCGTTCAATACTCCTTAACTGGGGCACGAGGGAAGGAAAGCAGCGTGAAAGAGAAATAATACTAACATTTCCCTGAAAAAAAAAAAGAATACATACCGTAACAGAAGGGAATTTAACCTGATTCCCTAATCACATTTTACGTCAAAAAATACGAATTTTCGTAAGTATGTACACTGAAGAGCCAAAAAAAGTGATACACCAGCCTAATATCGTGTAGGTCCCCCGCGAGCACGCAGAAGTGCCGCAAGACGACGTGGCATGGAATCGACTGATGTCTGAAGGTATGCAGGAGGCAATTCACGCCATGAATCCTGAAGGGCAGTCCACAACTCCATAGGAGTGCAAGGCGGTGGAGATCTCTTCTGAACAGCACGTTGCAAGGCGTCCCAGATATGCTCAATAATGTTCATGTCTGGTGATTTACGTGGCCAATGGAAGTGTCTAAAGTCAGAAGAGTGTTCTTGGAGCCACTCGGTAGCAAATTCTCGAAGTGTGGGGTGTCGCATTGTCCTGCTGGAATTGTTCACGTCCGTCGGAATGCACACTGGATATGAATGGGTGCAGATGCCTCCACCAGCTTGAACAGTCCCCTGTTGACATGTAGGGTCCATGGATTCATGAGGATGTCTCCATTCCCGTACACGTCCATCCGCCAGATACAATTGGAAACGAGACTTGTCAGACCAGGCAACGTGGTTCCAGTCATCAACAGTCCAATGGCGGTGTGGGCGGGTGCAGACAAGGCGTAAAGCTTTGTGTCGTGCAGTCAACAACGGCACACAAGTGGGCTTTCGGCTCCGAAAGCCCATATCAATGTGGTCCGTTGAATAGTTCGTACGCTGGCACTTGTTGATGCCCCAGCATTTAAATCTGCGCCAATTTGAGAAAGGGTTGCACGTCTGTCACGTTTAATGATTCTCTTCAGTCGTCGTTTGTCCCGTTCGTTCACGATCTTTTTCTGGCCGCAACGATGTCGAAGATTTTGTTTTACCGGATTCTCGATATTCACGGTACACTCGTGAAATGGTCGTACCCGAAAATCCAAATTTTATCGCTACCTCGGAGATGCTATGTCCCATCTCTCGTGCGTCAACTATAACACCACGTTCAAACTCACTTAAATCTTGATAACCTGCCATTGTAGCAGCAGTAACCGATCTAGGAACTTTGCCATACGCTTGTTGTCTTATGTAGGCGCTTCCGACCGCATCGCGTTACTCTGATTGGTTCCATCCATACCTCTGTTATTTGCATACTCACGCCTATACCAGTTTTTTTTGCTCTCCAGTGTAATACACATGTCAACATTAAAATCTGAGTCAAAATACTTTAAAGGATCTAGTCATTAGTTAATCTATTTTTGTATTTTCTGTAGTCTATATTTAACAAATAGTTACCACTTCACATTAAAATTTTTATTATACAATTGTGTTATTTAACTTTATATTTTAATACATCTTTATGCACTCTGAATTACTCAAATTAATTAAGAAAACTAAAATCAAACTACGGCATAAAATCTGTAGTATTTACCGAACTGAAAAATTAGTAATATTTATCGAGATTATAAAATTGGCACTTTCACTTTTTACAAACATGCCACTGTAATCGATCGGCGAGTGAGCAAAAAATTAATTTGCACATTTTTAGCATATTAAATATTTTTTCTCTGTGACATAAAACAGTAGCCGGAATAATATAACAATAGCAAAAATTAAGTTTCAAAATTAAAATAAAGATTTAAATTTATAACTATTCGCAAATTTAAAAAAAAAATGTACGAAATGAACACATTAAGTTATAGGACACAATCATTTTGCATGTCATCAGAATACCATGGGAATATTTTATTGGAAATTTCTTATTTAGTTCACAGGTATTTAAATTTTAACATTTGAGTTCTAATTAAATTTTAATATATAGAAGTTAGTGCAGCTAAAAAAGTGTGGGATTTCAGAGTAATTGCAGCATGACGTTCTCGTTACTTGAAGATACATTTAGCTAAAAAAAACTTCGTTTTTATAACAACATTTTTTTATTTTGAACCAATTAGAATTTTAAATTAATAATTTTTTATTTGCGCTAAAATATTTAAAGAATGTTATTTCTCATTATTAGGAATTTTTATTAAATTAGCTCGAAATCATATTATGAAACCAAGAAAGTACTCTAAATAAAACAATAAAAAATTGGCTCTTGAAATGTTTTAATGGTTATTCAAGAAGAAAAATAATCTACTGTGCGAGGAAAGCTGACCTCAGGCCGATAACTACAAAGGTTTTTCTTGATACTTTTTATGTTTGACCAGTAGTATTTTGTATAAAGCCAGCAGATGATGGCGATGCGATAGAGTGAGACATACGACAATGAAGGAGAATAAAAATAAAAATAGCATATATTTATAAACAAAAATTTAGATGGGCATGTAAAGGATTTGAATATAATAATTTTGAGCATTATTTAAGCACTTAAATTTATATAGGAGGCTTCATTGTTACTGAAATACAGGTAGCCCATACAACTTAAATGCCCTGAAATCCGGCCCTAATTTTTAGGCATGGCAGAAAGTACACAAGAACTACTGATTTTCGATAATAACTACCATTGCTTTACATGCAAGCTCAATATAATGCAGTCGTTGAAAAGTTATTATGCAAATAAAAAGAATAGCAGGTAATACATAACCCTTATGCGGTTACATGAGCATATAATCTGCACTTAAATAAACTCGATAAATAAATTGAAGTAAACTAACTATTTCAGAAATACACGTAAAAAGTACCATCTTTATGATAAAACTGCACGCAAAAGTAAAATGATGACGATTAAACCAGTAGTTCTCATTAATGGGAACAGTTCTGCGTTTCGTTATATTTTATTTTTCTTGCTGCGTCATACTGAATAAACTTACAGTGAGTATATACGTAAATTCTCAAAGAGCAATTCTCCAGCAATACATTGTATACTGTTATTTCTATGTATGTTTGTCGAACAATCTCAGGAATCACAATGTTTGCAGGTAGGTCCAATTTCCCTCCCAGAAATATCAGATAAGGCAAAAGGAAATAAAGAAATCAAGAGTTTTCCAAAGTTTTTTGCCAGGCATCTTTCCACTTGAAAGGAAGCTAAAAGACTAGTAGCAAAAAAAAAATAAAACATGTTTTCCTTATTCTTCTCTTTGCTGTGACTTAATGCGCCAAACATCTCCAGGACAACATCAGGTTCGCGGGAAAGAAAGAAGAGAAGGCGGAAGTGAGACGAACGTAGCGAGCAAAACGAAATACAATAAAAATATCGCAGACGGCAAATACGTTAAGAGCGGATATATTACGTACCAACTTTGAAGAAAACAGGCGCTAATTTTTTTCTGTAGTCCCGCGGCAGGTAAGACAAAAAAATTTTTGGAAATAAATCAACTTAACCAACATTAAAACCACATTATCGTTAAATATGGAAATACGATTTAAACTCAGCAAATTTTTTAGAACAAATGTTGTTTATAGCGCTTGATATATGTTTTCAAAATGTTTGTTTTTCTGTCTACTTAATTAAATTTTTAAGTAACTTATTTATTCCCGTTGTGGAATCATTTCTTGCAGCCACAGAGGGTACGCTTCGTGGCATTGTTTTTCAATGTATCAGTAGAATTTCGAAATCAGGAAATAAAATATTTCTGTAAAAGGAACTTGAATAGTAGACGTTCATAAAGTGTTATAAATATGCTTTTGAGCTCTTTTTTTTATTATACATGTGATTGCAAAAATTTTTCTGTTTATTCAAAATGTATCATATCAAAATATATTTATTTTGGCATCGACGAAATACTAGTCATCCCAGGAAGCCGGGAGAATTGAACATTCTAAAACACTTATGACGTTTAGTAAACAAAAGTACAGTTGAAACACAGGATTTTAAAAATAGTCTTTTACTGATTATTTATATTAATAATATCCTAACTAATATTATAAATGTGAAAGTGTATTTTGTTTGTTTGTCCTTTCATGCCGCAACGGAGCAACGGATCGACGATATTTTTTGCACAGAAATAGTTGAAGGACTGAAAGGTGATATTGGCTACTTTTTATCGCCAGAAAATATCTCAAAAAATTTATAAACGATAATAGTGAATGAAATCGGAAAAAAAGGTTTGCCGCCAGCGCGCTCTCTTGCAATACTCTTGTCTAAACCGTTAAAGATGGAACAATATCATGCAGTAAAGAATTATGTAGAATAAAAAGACCTAAAAAAACTCCGTGGTAGCATATATCTATCTATGACAGAGAAATACTAATAAGTGTTTTTACCATTTAATTCACCGATACATTGAGTTTTATAATATGTATAGAATATAAAAGATTAACACAAAGTAAAATTCAAGTTTATTAAAAACAAAACCGAAACTATAATTGTGTGGTCCACGCGAGCGGAGCCGCGGGCACAGCTAGTAGTATATAGATCATGTGTATACAGACCTTTCGCGTATGTTGCTTTTTCAGTGCTGCAGCTGCTTAACGCTGTGCGAAACTTGACAGAAAAAAGTATACCAACGCGTTAGGCAGCAAGGAATTTACACACTAGACAACTAATGTTAGAACGTGGTAAAAAAAAGTCATTAAAAAAAGTATAGTTAAGAAAACAAAACGCAAAATAAAGGGAAAAAAATAAAAAATACTTTGAAGTGCTTTAAGATAAATGTTAAATAATGTCAACAAACCCCCCCTCCCTTCTTTGTACAAATAAAAGACACATTAATTTATCTCAAACAAGTTTTAGAACATATATTTCGTTGTCCCTCTAAAAAAAATCTATATTTTCTGCTGTAGATTTTGCTGCAAAAAATCTACCTTATTATTCTGTAGATCTTGTTCAGTTAACAATATAAACCTATTTCGTAACATGAAATATTCTCAACATACTATTAAAATACTCCACGTTTTATAGTATTATGTAAATAAAATAAAATATTTAAAAAAATTATTTATAATGTATCTAAAACACGTAAATTTCATAAAAGTAAGTGTCATGCCAACTTCAACTGTGAGAATAAAATAAATAAATTATCATATCTACCTATTAGTATGGCTGGGAAAATATGTTTAATTTTAGCCACTCCCACGACATGATTAAATGTAAATACCATATTTTCATATCACGCGAACATATTTATATATCTATTCCATATGCCACTTATAATGATTTCCAGTGTACATGAATTCTTAAATTATTCAGCACATACAATAACAAGAAAAAATTAAAAATCCAATATGTTTATTATAACTACGATGTTGGTAACAGATGATGCTGTAAACACAATAAGATTTGAATCATAAATTCAACCCCGTCCAACTCATCTGCCGCACAGAGCATAGTGGTACGTGTAAGATTGAAAGTGATTTTACGTCAAACATTTTCCAACACTGGAATTTATATTGTGTCAAAGTTAATCTTATGTAATAAAATCAGCATTAGTGCGCACAGAATCCATTTAGATAACGTATTAACATTACTAAAACGATTACATACAATTACCAACATTTAATGACCGAACAAAAAACGTTTATGATTCAGCAGTTCAAATTACAATTCGTGCNATTACATACAATTACCAACATTTAATGACCGAACAAAAAACGTTTATGATTCAGCAGTTCAAATTACAATTCGTGCCACGCTACGTATGAAATAAAAGAGGTATTAATTCGTTTTTAAGATTCGTTACACATTATTAAACAAACTGCTATTTTTATATGAATGAATATAATTGTAAGTACTCAAAACTTCCAGTTTGGAAGGACATAGTATATATATATATTAGTTAAATGATTTGTATTTACTGTATGAGATATAACAATTTGTTCTAGAAATACTAAAGATAAAGTGCTCGCGTTAATTACATCACATATATGGAAAATTAAAACTACAGCAACTGCGACAGAGAATTTCTCGTAACTGCTGTGCAAAAGTGCTAAATATTTAATTTTTGTGTTCAAATGACACGTTTACTGATGAACCCTCTTTGACATAAAAATTACCACACTCAGAACGAACTAAGAGATAATAGGCCAAGATGGGTATACATTATCAAGGATAAAATTGCTACTGGATGGTGTTTGGATGCGAACANTTTGGATGTGAACATCTGCGACGGTGGGCCACTGGCGCCGGCAATACGTTGGTAACTAAAAGTCATGGATAGATAGATATGGGAATTAGTAACATTTTAATATCCAAATTTGGCATTTGACATTTAAAGTTGAGCATTTTGGAGCATNGATAGATATGGGAATTAGTAACATTTTAATATCCAAATTTGGCATTTGACATTTAAAGTTGAGCATTTTGGAGCATCAATATGTTGTAAATGTAACGTTTTATTGCATATAACATTTTCATAACTACAAATATTTAATTTGNTTTTGGAGCATCAATATGTTGTAAATGTAACGTTTTATTGCATATAACATTTTCATAACTACAAATATTTAATTTGATAGTCTAATCTGTCTAAAACCTACGCATATAGGCTAATAAAATTTGCTTACAGTCTCATTATTAACATTACAGAAGGTATTATTAACACACACTAAAACTTGTAAAAACGGAAGCAATGTTACTAAAATAAATCTTGAACACAAGAAAATGCGTGGTAACGGTACCATGTGTTCTGGGTCAGGAACACTCTCGCTATAAATGCATTCTGCTCTCTACTCGTCTGATAATACTTGGCGTCCTCGTAGACAGGATCACGCTGGTTTGTACCGCGCGGGCTGTACATATATTCGCAAACAGGAATAGCAATAAGTAGATTTTTTATCCTTATTCACTATCTTTACTTTATAAAAACAAGTGATAATATGAAGTTCAGAAGTTAAGTAACAGATATTGTTAATTTAAAGCGTTNCTTTATAAAAACAAGTGATAATATGAAGTTCAGAAGTTAAGTAACAGATATTGTTAATTTAAAGCGTTAAAAATAAGATTGGTTTATTTGTTGAACAACTTACGAGCAGTTATTATTTAGAAACAAGCCGGGGAGGCTAGCAAATTGAGTCTATGCAGTGTAAAAAGCAGTTATAGCATGACAAGTAGGTTTTAGCATTTTATGGCGTTTATTTGGAGATAACTGAAAATTCCCATCTCTGGTCATGGGACGAAGTTGTCGGTGGTGCAATCAGGTAGGAATGTGTATACTGCTTAAGGTTCCGGTCTAACTGGCGCTTTTTTCTGGGATAAAGACCAAGAAAAGCGGTAGAGATGAGGGATAACACTGTGACGCGCATCAAGTGCCCCATCGCCACTAATCGTCAGGTTTTGAACTGGTGTGCGATGTTCTCGTCCCACTGCGTGTACCTAAGGGACTTTCAGAGGTGACACTAACATTGCAATGGAAGAAAGTCAGTAGGAAGTTACACTGCAGAGACCTTGAGTAGATGTGTGTGGATCTGAGAAGTATAATTTGAGATGCCTTTTTGGAGCATTCTGAAATGATGTTTCTAAGGTGCGTGACGTATTTGAAGAACTCAACAGCGCTCGTCTGAAGTGCGTGTTCTTTTCTTAGAGCATCACATTGGACGCACATTCAATAGTTTCGTGTGGAAACGTGTGTTTCAAACACTCTGCAAAGCAGTCCAAGCGCCAGGTATGCGGGAGACTTAACGTCTCGTTGATCGAGGTCACTGAGGCGGAGGGAGGGTGGAAGGAATCAAACGTGGCCTGTAGAAAAACTCTCTTAGCGTTCGCCTAGAGTGATCTCGGGATACCACAGGAAACCGAAAGCAGGATGGCAGGACAGGGATTCGAACCCAAGTCCTCCCGAATGCGATTCCTAAGGGTTTCCACTACGCATCTCACTCGGTTATATAAATACAGGATGAGNAACCCAAGTCCTCCCGAATGCGATTCCTAAGGGTTTCCACTACGCATCTCACTCGGTTATATAAATACAGGATGAGTATAAAATATTACCCCAAATTTGAAAGTCTATAATATCAAAACTAAACAACCTACAACCTTGGTTGACCAATCAAATAAAGCGTGGAACTGTGAAGTTTGTTTATCATATCTTCATAAATATTCAATGTGACCACCACGAGCAGCCCGAATGACATATACGCTATAATAAAACTCGTCCAACACTCTTGTCAGCATGTCCGGTGATACGGTTTGGATGGCGTCCGTAATTATAGTTTTGAGGTCGTCAATGTTAGCCGGCAAAGGTGAGCGAAAAACTTGATCGTTTATGTACCCACTTAGAAAAAATCGCACTGTGTAAGATCCGAGCTTCTCGGTGGCTAGTGATGAAGAGCTTGGTCACAAATACTCCTCGACCAATCCAGCGTTGCGGCAACGTCTCGTTCAGGTACCCGCAAACAGCTAGGTGCCAGTGGGGTGGTGCACCATCCTGCTGGAAAATTAAGTCCCTCACCGCATCTTCCTGAGGAAACAACCACTGTGTAAGCATGTCCAAATAATGGATTCCAGTAACAGTGGGCTCGTGAAAAAAGAAAGGGCCGAAAACAGTGTCTTTGGATACAGCGCAAAACACTTTCACTTTGGGAGAAGCGCGCTCGTGTTCGGTGGTTTCATGTGGAGGCTCCTGACCTCATATCCGCACGTTGTGCCAGTTCACCTTACCATTTGTATCGAACGTCGCTTCATCGCTAAAAATCAGCTTAGACATGAAGGCATCGTCTACCTCGTTCTGGGCAAGGAAACATCAGACCGTCCCCTTCAAAATGAAGTGTCGAATGCGAGCTCGCTACCCCCTCACCACCTCAAACCGAGAGTTACGAACGCCATCCAAACCGTAGCACCGGATATGCTGACAAGAGCGCGGAACGAGTTTGATTATCGCGTAGAAGTCGTTCGGGCCGCTCATGTGGTCACATTTAACATTTATGAATACATGGTAAATAAAATTCATTGTTCCACGGTTCATTTGTTTAGTCAATCAAGGTTGTAGGATGTTTGGTTTTGATATTATAGACCTTTAAATTGGTGCATTCCTTTATACTCAACCAGTATAATGCGTGCGGGTCGAATTACATCGAGTAGCTGACACAGTGAGCGAGTGAACTGATTTGGGCTGCTCTTAACATCGAGGTCTTGTGAGCCGATGAAGGTGAAGCGAGGTGAATATGGAGCGTAGTTGGAATGCAACAGCCACGATTGGGGAGGGGGGGAGATCCCTGAGAAAACCCGCCGACCAGTAGCATTGTCCGTCTCGAATACCACATGCGAAAATCCGGGGACGACCCCACCGGGAATCGAACCCGGTTCGCCTTGGTGGGAGGCGAGTCGTCTAGCCATTACAACACCGCCGCCCCGCACTAGGCAGAGGTATGAACAAATTCGAGAGTGGGTGAATCGCTGGACTGTGGGAGGCAAAATTCTCGTTCCGTCGGACTACCCACCACTTGTCGTAATCGGGTTTAATGGCGATTCCAATTTGTCGGGATACGAACGACCACACCAGTCAACTATGAAAGGGCAGCGGGCATTATACAAATCCGGACTTCACCTCTAAACGACACACCACCAGAAGTGGCGGTATCATGATGCAGGGAATTATTTATTATGAGTCTAGGTCTTCCATGGAAAAGGCTGTGCATGATCAACTGAGCAATTTTGAAAGCCCTGCGTAAAATGTAATTGTTCGCGCGTTTTGTATTATTCCACCAAATGTACAATTAGCATTGCCACTAGCTTGATAACTTTACTCCAGCGACCGTCAAGGAAAACTGTAAAATTACTAGTAAATTGAAAATTTAAAAAATTTGCTAATATTTACACTTACTTATATGCATTATAAAACTTAAATATTGGTCAATTTGCGATTGTTTCCAACTTTCCGAAGCCCTTCTATAGTTCTATCAGGTTATTCCACCGCCTCATTCAAACAAAGGTCATCCGAATCTTGAAAATTACACCACAGAGACCACGCCACGCATTCGTGCGATAATATTATACATAAGAACATCACTGAAAAGCCAAAAAAACTGGTACACCTGCCTAATATCGTGTAGGCCCCCCCGAGCACGCAGAAGTGCCGCAAGACGACGTGGCATGGACTCGACTAATGTCTGAAGGTATGCAGGAGGCATTTCACACCATGAATCCTGCAGGGCAGTCCACATATCCCATCTGCGCCAATTTGAGAAAGGATTGCACGTCTGTCACGTTTAATGACTCTCGTCAGCCGTCGTTTGTCCCGTTCGTTCACGATCTTTTTCCTGCCGCAACGATGTCGAAGATGTGATGTTTTACCGGATTCCCGATATTCACGATACACTCGTAAAATGGTCGTATACGAACATCCAAATATTATAGATACCTTGGAGATGCTATGTCCCATCTCTCGTCGCGGCTAATATTGTGGTGCAAGTTTGAGTGAATTTAGAACTATACCTGCCATTGTAGCAGCAGTAACCGATCTAATTGCCGACCGCATCGGCAATGAGACTAACCAAGGTATGGAGACAATAAACGTATGCGACGCCTATACCAGTTTTTGTGGCCCTTCAGTGAATTTATTACTAGGTATTACCAACACACCTATTTTCCCACTGTTTCAATTCATATTATTTATAAATGAAATATAATAAATTATAAATANGGTATTACCAACACACCTATTTTCCCACTGTTTCAATTCATATTATTTATAAATGAAATATAATAAATTATAAATGACATATAAATAAAATTTAAATTTAATTAAAAATAAGTTAATTTAATGGTAATGCATGTATAAAACTTTTGTGACACTTAATATATCTAGATAGCAACCAAACACCTCATACATATGGTGATTTTTCAAAGATTTTATTTACAACGTACGGAGAAACCGCGAATAGACAGTAAGATAAATAGTTTCAGTATTCACAACTGTTTACCTACCACTTATAATTCGACGTTAAAACCTGGAACTACTTCCCGTCCGTTGTTGCCAACTTAACTGGGCGCATGCGAGTCAGTGCGCATGTTGAAAGGCACGCAGGTGGGAGCAGTGACATTTTTCAACGGTTTATTTCAAAAGTGCTCACTTCACCGTGAACAGTAAAAGAGCAGCGGTATGCTTAGGAGATTCTGCGTCTTCATTAAATATACATACACGATGATGCCCGCTCGCTTGCACAAGTTTCCCAAGACTGCATTTGTTGTTTGACACCCTCCTGTAACCACGCCGCTCGCTAGACTTGTCTCGTACAGAGTATATATGGAACCAGCTGTGATGGCAGCCTAGGGCTCTAACTGAACTGCAACATATCGAGCGGCATTTCCAACAACTATGAGACGATCTTCCAAAGGACAGACTGAGACGTCTCTACGACTCCGTGACTAACCGTATTGCCGCATATATCAATGATAGAGGTGCTGCAATAGTGTATAAACAAATTTCTCTACTCTACTATTTTGCCCGAGATGTTGTAATCAGATGTTTTCGTCATGGTACCCTTTTCTGGTACCAAGTTTCATTATATTTCGACGTTTCCTTCTGGGCCCAGGATATTTTATCGTAGTGAGTGAACAAATTCCCATTTTAGACTGTTCCGAAAAAAAAATACTAAGAAATACAAAATACTAACTTTTGAATCAAATGCTTTCGTCGTTGGAACTAGTAAAATAATAGACTTGTGCAATATCTGAGCGTACTTACTAAATAGATTCAAAATTTTTTAAGAGAAATACGAGTATTCACACACACACATTACACACACCTACATCCAAAACATACACACACGCCATCGAATAAAAGCACTTATTTGGTCAATATGAAAAGAATTACTTCAAACTGAAGTGCAGTCCGAGAGGTACAGTGCTTTCTGGGCGAGAGCGTCAAGCTCATGGCGCGGTTGGCATATTCTAGAGAACTGGGCGTTATTCATGCGAATCATTTCGGCAACCCGCGCTATTCTGTGTAACCTGGCGAGAAGTTGTGTCGTATAAAGTTACTTAATCTTCCTAATTTTGTGACTCACCACTTAAAGTCAATTATTCAACCCGCACGACTGATGCTAGTCGACGACGTTGTGAAACACGACGGTGACACACCGCTCGGAGTCGTAGTTTGTTGTTAAGTGAGTGGCTGGACCGCAGCTTCAACCGTCGGCAAGTAGACCGAGGTCACACGAGATCCGGACACGTCCCGTCATGCATTGCAGGACTGGAAGAACAAGTATTGATAGACCGGAGAAATGTTCCATAGTGGCATAACGTTGATAGGCTAAGAATAAATGGAATTGTCACAAATAATAAAATATAAATCGTGGTAACTTGAATTTGGTTTTATGTTATTAACATTTTCAGACAAATTAGTGAAATGATTCTGAAGCTCTAGCCTTCCATAGCCTCTCTGACACCTTTGATTAAATTTATTAAAGTTCCCTTTTGAAATGGTATTACTTTATATTACCCCTTAAATTACTTCCTATGGTGATATTTTTTTAAAAATTATATTGAACTGTTTGGTTGCTAGGGTATAACTAAAAAAAAAAGTAAATGCCTGAGTTTAGGCCCAAATTTTTGCAGTGAGTAACTTAGAATTTCAGAACAAAGTTTACTTATTTGATAAGCTGTATCAAGTAATAACGACTTTAGAAAACAAATTAATATTTCTCGGTAAGTCTAATGTTGAGAGTTATATGTGCAAATATATGTAAACTAATTTGCAATATACAACAGTATTATGTAATTGATTATTTATTATATAAGGCGTTAATACAAAATTTCACCAACAATTTTTATTAGTAGCTAAGTTATAAGTGTGTGGCGGGATGCCGCCATACACACCGAGGAAATTGGTTTCATAAAATTATATTTTCAAATGAAAATTGGTACAAAGCTACATAAAACAATGTTTATGTGGGGCTAAGCCAGTTTTCTATTCCCGTTCCATACAGTAGGGCAAATAACCCTATCACTTGGTAAAATTTCAGTATCATCTAATTGTGGAGTTTTGTGCTTTTGTTGACGTACGGTTCAAAAGAAATAATTAAATGCGTTAGTATTAATTTGTATTCATCTGATTATTCCTCATGATATATTGCACCCTAAACCCTTGAAATCCTTGACCTGATCTAAAATTTGTATATCGATGTCACTCTCGTTGGCCGGGAACATAAAAAAGGCCATTGTTTAATTCTTCTGACACATATTTTGAAATTAGAGTCAATGGCTATTTAATTTGCTTGAAAATACAGCAGACACAGCCACCCTTTCTCCAAGCAACTTACAGACCCACAACCACAGAACACATATGCAAGAATACCATTAATATCTACTGAACACTCAAGAGAAAATATTGTCATGGAAGAGTAAGTGAGTGAGTGAGTCTCTTTAACAGCGAGGTCTTCAAAGTTTGTGATTGAGCTGAGCATGAATCAGCGCTGGAATGAAAGGACAGGGGAAACGGGAGATCCTAGAGAAAACCAACATGATTCCCACATAGGAAAATGCGGGAGTGGCTCGGCCGGGGATTGAACTTGGTTCACCTTGGTGGAAGGAAAGCAGGCTAACCGCTCAGTCATCACGGCCTCGTGTCATGGAACAACTTCACAAGACGCCATCACCGAGAAACCAGGTAGATAACGACGACCGAGAACAAGGTTGATGATGGCACCTCCATGTCCCCACCATATCCTACTATATAGTCCAATTGCGGTTACTTCTAACTTTGATGAAGCCCAACTTCAGTTCTACTTTCTAACTTTTCCTCCGCCTCATGCGAATCGAGCTTAACCAATACAAGAAAATTACACTAAATGAACCACGCCCGAGCATTCGTGCGCCCTCACTTTTTTAATATTTTGCATAGTAACTTTTTATTACTAGGCATTTGCAATACATTTATTTTCTCTCTGTCTTAATTTATATATATATATTACGAATAAAATTATATGATTTATAGATTAAATAAAATTAAAAGTTCTCTTTAATAGAAAATAAGGTATTTTCATGTTAACAGAAGTATAAGACGCTTGTGGTACATGATATTTTGAGGAAACAACCAAACACTACGTACGTGGGATGATTTTCTAAACGTTTGATTCAAGAAGTGTAAAGAAACCGCGAATAGACCATAGCCACACAATTGCAAAATTAAGTATTCCCTCATTATCAAAGTCAGTCAAGTGCAGTACATATAAGTGAAATGAATTAAAATACTATAAATTAGCGTGCCGGACACTCGAACCGCAAGCAGCTCCTCGTGGCACAATATTCTCCCTCGCCTCGCTGTCAGTCCTCCTATACTCGCCCATAAGATCGTGATTCCTAAAGGCTGATGAAATACCCTTGAAAAATACCACTGAACCTACCTGCTAACATTTTAATGTGTACATTGACTGATATAAGCCCAGAAAAGTTGATAACAACGCATGGAAAATAGTTCCATATATTAACGTTGACGTAAAAGTGTTAGGCAAACATATGTGAATGCTGAAATTCTTTATTTGGCTTTCAGTTTTTTTACTGCGTATGAATATAGGAATTAGCATATTTGTAAAATATTTACTTTTCTGATACTTTCATTGTTTCACTTGACCGAAGCATGAATAAAGTTATCAGGCTTCCTCCAAATTATTTATAAAAAAATGGCGTATTGTAATTCATAATTATTTCAACCAGCCAACTTATAAATAATAAAGCTTTTGAATGAATGTGCCAATTTTAAAATAAATTTTTGTGCACGTAAGTTTTAGCCTTGGAGACACCGCTCTCAAGATATCACTAATCTCCTGTATTTGTGTTGTGTCATTTCATCTGCAACAAGCAAGAATGCATAAAAAAATAAATTTTTAGAAACATTTCAATTTCCCAAAAGATTAACGTGACAAGAATGCTAAGTAAATATCTCGCGACTATAATATGACAGTAATTTTGTCAAATCTTCGTATCTTAATTGTTTGTGAGAAACCCAGAATTCAACAGTTAATAAATACGTGTAGGTCATTTAGGTGTTTGCAGCGGGTTCTTACCAATTCCCTGTTTCACGGTTTCTTATGTGACCTTTTCACATAAAGAAAAATTCTTATTTCACTTCGAACAACATAATTACTAGTAGAAACGGCTTGCTTAACTTATTTTTAACTAACTAGTTTCTGTCAAACAGCCAAAAGTCAAAACTTCTCAAACATTTCTCGCCATACAGACCGTATGTACCGTTAACCTTCTTAACGTTGAAGAGTTTAGGAACTTACTATTTCAGAGCATGTAGAATTACAATTCAGCTCGCTTAAGAACAACAGTTGCAGCAGAGGCAGCAAGCAAACTAAGTAGTAACTAACTAAGTAGTACGGCACTGTTTTTACGCGTTCATATGTGGACATGGGTGTATTTATAAATATACACACATAAAGATAGAAATATTGCTAACGTTGATCATTTCACACCTTCATGCTTATACCTAGGGCCAGTGACTTTTCACGTAAAAATCGGAGCACAGGGTAGACTTCAATACTATATACACACCTCAGCTGTTGTTATACCTCCATTGACTGCCGGTGCCGTGTCCGTCTTTGACCAAGCCGCTCAGGACTTAGTAACTCCGACAATGAGCCTTCGTGATTCGTGCGCAAACGATTAACACGGGCCAGAACATTTTATAGCCAATCAAAGACGCTGGATGACCCTACAGTGCTTTAAACTGTATCTGGTCTCGAAATCTTTTCGCGAAATCTCACTGCCCCTACTTACACCTCATAACTAGGAATCTGC
>NQII01004272.1:0-32234 GCA_002778355.1 Clitarchus hookeri
GAGTGGAGTCGGGACGTATCAACTGCTCACGAGCAGTCGGCAGGCTAGAATTTCGTAGTTAACCAATATGGCGGGGCGTCGGTATTATATGTGGCCGTGTTCAATGACACGGGAATAAATATTCTGTAGCATAAAGCAAGTGCAGCACGTGTTTTTGTTGCATGGAGTTATAATTTTCCTACGCATACATTTACGATACGAATACGCATTAAAAGATTGGGTCGGCGGTGTTGTGGCCAGACTACCGGCCTCCCAACCAAGGCGAACCGGGTTCTATTCCCGGCGCGGGGTCGCCCGGATTTTCGCTAGCGGGAAACATGGTCGGCGTGTTGTCGCTCGACGGCGTGTTCTCTCGGGGACTTAACCGTACAATCCGTGCAAACTTACAGGTTCACCTCGCCGTCCCAAGACCTTCACAGATTAAAGTATAATGTCGTGGCAACTGGATTAATGTTACAAGTACAGCACATCTTTATCCGTGTGCCCGTCAGTAACTAATGTTGGTCTTAATGTAATAAACTGTTATGCTATTAATGTAAATGTTNATCTTTATCCGTGTGCCCGTCAGTAACTAATGTTGGTCTTAATGTAATAAACTGTTATGCTATTAATGTAAATGTTATGTTAATTGACTTTGCAACAACGTTACCTCGTTACTGTACTGTCAATGTTAAGGTGGTATTTATGTTGCGGCAAAGCAAATTTTGTTTTGAATTTGTGTTGTGTTAAAAAAATTCTTGTATTTCTTTTGCCTTAAAAAACATCCCGATGTACAATAAATGAAGTACAATTATTTTGTCACAAAAATAAATATTACCCGTGAAGAAAACAAAATTAAGGCAGCAATGGGAATCGAACCCGCTCCTTACGTGTACGACGATCTCTACCTCACGAAATCCGTCACTCTACTAACTGCTGTTTTAACATGTCGGTTTTAGTTTCACATTATGGGAATTCTAAAACGTATAACGACAACCTGCAGTATTCTTCGTTATGTGGAAATACTTGGTGTTCTAGAAATATACACATATTTGGCACACCTAAACCGCTTTGCAAGGTTTCAAAGCTGATCTAATTTACATTTAGTTCTCATTCTTCGCTTTAAAATTGAAATATAGTGGTTTCATTTTACGAGGTTATCGCTGTTCACTAGCAGCCGCTATTTTACAATGTCAAGTCAATGTAAACTGGCATTGACTGAAACATTACTTAAATGTCGCAGTAACACAAATATTTTGTTATTCCTGTTTTTTTTAANTGTAAACTGGCATTGACTGAAACATTACTTAAATGTCGCAGTAACACAAATATTTTGTTATTCCTGTTTTTTTTAAGCGTAATACAACATTTGCAACATTACTTAGAAGTTTTGTTAACATTAACACTTCAACTGAATATTTGCATTATAGTAGTATAAGATTTTTTTAATGGTTAACATTAGAAACTTCGTCATAATTTCNCTGAATATTTGCATTATAGTAGTATAAGATTTTTTTAATGGTTAACATTAGAAACTTCGTCATAATTTCATAAAACTTACTTCTACATACACGATCAAAGTAAGGTCTTAATAGTAATTTATTTGTTGCAACAACATTATACTTTTTTTCTGTTCAAGCTNGTAAACTGGCATTGACTGAAACATTACTTTAATGTCGCAGTAACACAAATATTTTGTTATTCCTGTTTTTTTTAAAGCGTAATACAACATTTGCAACATTACTTAGAAGCTTTGTTAACATTAAAACTTCAACTGAATATTTGCATTATAGTAGTATAAGATTTTTTTAATGGTTAACATTAGAAACTTCGTCATAATTTCATAAAATTTACTACAACATACACGATCAAAGTAAGGTCTTAATAGTAATTTATTTGTTGCAACAACATTATACTTTTTTTCTGTTCAAGCTCGAGTGTTGCAATCTTCATTATTTCGATGTGCGCTGTACTCATGTCGAGCGTGCTTCTCGCAATCAATAAACTACGCAATGTTAGCACTAACCATTCAAAAATGACAGGCACAGGAACTATAACAAATACAATTTCTCACTAAAACGACTCTCAAAACACTGGCTGCCGATTTATTTTTGTGTACGATGCGAACCGCAAATACCCTTCATGCTCAACATGTCATCGATTACAAGGACACTGAACGGATGAAAGGTAACACTGAATGTAGTAAGCCTGCTTGTTTTGATAATTTATATTACAATATGAAAGAGAAGCTCTATAATTTCCAGTTAAGTCTTTAACTTTTCGTAAATACATTTTTATATTTCTAATATAGTCTTTTAATTACTGTTTATAATCTTTTAATAACATTTTTTGGTTTTCACTTACCTTTTCTTCTGCTTCAAGTGTTAAATAAAATTATATTTAATTTTTTAAATCTTAAATATATATATTTAAATTTTTAGGTATATTTACTAATTTTTCTTTGCAAATTTGACATACAGTTGCATTGTTAAATTCTTCTAATTCTATTATCAGTTAATTTTTTTATTTTTAGCAATTTTTGTAAGTTTTTTAATGTCTTATTATTTAATTTGTTATATTTATGTTGTTTGATTTGGTTTATTTCATTTTTCATCATTGTCAGTTTGTTTATTCTATTTATTAGAAATACATTTTTATTGTTTTTCATGAAATAAATTTTATCGATATAATGATTACCAATTGTCAACTAAATATGATTTTGTATTATATTTCGAATTACCATTATTTATATATTTTTAGCAATATTTTTAAGTTATTTCAATATCTTATTATTTAATTTGTTATATTTATCTTGTTAAATTAGGTACATTTCATTTTTTATCCTTGCCATTTTGTTAACTCTATTTATTAGAAATAAATTTTTTGAATAATTAAAAAAAATTATTTTATATTTTTATTTTATAAATAATTATACTGACAAAATTATTCATTTTAAAAATAAGAATACTTTTATATATTTTAATTTATTTAATGCTAGTTTCGTTTTTTAAATTTCTTCTCTTTTTTACGTAATCATTTTTACATTGTTTATATAAATGTGAATGATTATATTTTGTGCAACAATGAGGGCCAATTAAATCAATAAATTTCATTTCTTCACAATTTTTTACATTTTTTAGTTAAATATTGTTTTTGTAGTTTATCGTATGATTTTTTTTGTGTTCTTCAAGATATTGTTTACAAATATATTTGTACAATCACATAGTACTTTTTTAAATATTTTGTCTCGCATTTGATGGTATAATTCTTTAACATATTCATTTGTACATGTTTTACATGTATTAATATGTTTATCTTTTGTATTTTTGTGTAAAATAAAATAATTTATATATTTTATTTCACCACACGTTTTACATTTTAAGCATTATTCATTTTATTGAAAACTAACTCATCATAATTTTTTATTTTTAAATGTCTTGATAGACATTTTTTAAGAATATATATTCCAATCACATAATACTTTATTTTCGTTAGTTATATTTTCTTGCTTCACAATTTTCTATTTATATAATACAGTTTTTTAATTTTTTGTATTTTTTATTTTTTTACACTTTTATATTTACTTTTAAAATTTTTAAAATTTTTTTTTAGTTTCTTGATTTATTAAAATTTTTATCAGTGAATTTAATTTCTTTATTTATAAAAGATTTTATTAGTAAATTTAGTTTCCTGATATTTTGTTCGGTTTTGAGATTTAAAAAATGGGCCAGCTCTCTCATATACATGCTACTATTAGGCAAGGCATGAGCAAAGTGGGAAGTAAACAACAATGTTTGAAAATCCATGATTACAAATTACAGAAGTATTTAATATCTTCCCTCACATTCCACTCTTATTTGACGCTGTTCAATTCGTCAAGATTAACTCATATTATATACTTAATGGTTACATGGTCAGAGTCAGGAAAATCACCTGACATGCCACCAAACACATTTTTTTAACCTTTACAATTTTCTTACGTTAACTAATTGGTGGTTCTATTATAATATGCAGTTTTGTGGACAGTATTGCTAATACTGTTAGAGACTTTCGGCGGAATTTCATAACAATTTATTAATTCCGTTCTTCCGTCTCCTCACACATACACCACCTGTACACGTATATATGTAGACAGACATATAGGCACCCATACATATATCACACATAATTTTATACCTGAATTAGGGAAATCTACTTATTGTTTTGTCTCAAATGTAAGTGGCTCAGTCCACAAACCAATGGCACAAATAAGATAACAGGGAATTTAATTTAAAATATTTTTATTTCATTTGAAGCTTACACACAAAAGTAGCCAAGGCTCGCAGAAAAAAGTAATTTCTGTTAACGTAGTGAAGGGAAACCTACTTATGTTTGTGACCTAGACAAACCGATATATGGATGGTCGAAACTCCTCCAATCTTTCCAATTTTCACCACAGTGCAGATAACTTGAATGTTATGTCAATACACTGTGTTGATGTTTTGGCTTAAAGTGTTATCTCAGTGTTGTTGCCCTCTAGCGGGACCTCCATAAGTAATCCCTAGTTCTAAGAGCTAGGCGAGTGTTGAAGTTCACAAGCTGCGTGAACGGCTACATTTTGATGATTTCTGCCGTCGATAGAGTGCACCTTAAGGCGAGATGGTGTCCTTAGGCACTCGCGATCCCTAAGTGTGTATTATAAAATATGTATTGTAAAAACACTCCTGTTAAATGCCAGGGAGGTTTTCAAAGATACAACTTACATACTGTGTATATGGCACACGTATAAACACATCATGTAAATCCAGGCTCGAAGTGACATTGCAACCTTACAACATCCCGCGTTTGCATAAATAGACAGTGTCGCCACGCTACCTGGGAACTAGGAGAATACCAGAGGTCAGGGCGCAATAACCAGTATCGATACCGCAATTCTAAACCATGTCAGGGTCAGTCAGTGCCAGCGAAAAACACCTTGCTGAAAAAATTCCACGAGAGGTTGTCCACACTGAGTGCTTCAGTATTGATGGTGAGCCCTAGATACCACATACAGCGCTACTAAGCAAGCTATAGATTCTGTGAACTTAGTCCCCGGTTGTTTATTTCAATCACGGATAGCAAGTGATAATAAAGTCGTAAGAAAAATGCTCTGGTTAATGCGCACCCGATTGACAACTGTTTTTTTTTTTCTTTTTTTTTTTTTTTNGAATGCGCATTTTGAACGTCATCGTATGGTCTGTAATACATCACACGTTCTCAAACGAATATTTTTTAATAGAGGAACATATATAGTTGAAGAATTTCAGCACAAAAAAATAACTTACTCAAAAAAAATTATAAGAAAGTTGATAATCAATGCAGATGTTAATTAATGCCTGCTGATTTAAAATATGAAAGTAAGCCATAAATCCAGACTGTGCGTTTGCCTATGCCTTGCGTGATGCTGGTCTCAGTATCTCAGTAAATATGCATCATGCATCGAGCGAAAAAAATATCCCTATAAAAATGTACAAGAATTCATAAAAGTTTCTATTCCGGTTTTGGCCCATATACTGGTTTATAATAAATATCAGTTTTGATATTTCCGTTTATATTTGCATAATATGTATACGGAATGAAAGCGTTGTGTAGTATTTTAAAGTCAAAATTTGCACCAAGATAACACAAGCGTTTTGCTTATTTTTTTAATAGTGTTAAACTCGGTAACGTAAGCTATATTCATTAGGATTGGTGCAAATGTTAAATCATGTACTAAAATATATTCCGAAATAAAAATTCAGACATATATACTTTGAAATTTCGCTAATTCAGTTAAGGGGAATCTAGAATTCAGCTAGACTTCAAACAAGTGTACATTTCAGACATACCCTGGATGACTATGAGTTATATCAACCCTGCAAGAAAACGAGGGTGGAATTGCGTACTGTCTTCTTTGGGGTAAAATGGGCCACTCTTCAGAAGTCATGTATGTGTCATGTCTACAACTTAAAGAGAAGACAGTATGTTGTAAGTTTTAGTTAGTTAGATAAGAAACCACTCGAACATATCAGATAGTTGATTAAAATTGAAAAATACGATAAGTCAGGAAGAAACTACAGCTGACAATCTTAGAGTTTTCATAAATGTTATTTTCAACCGCTTTAAAAAAAAAATCATTTATCCATATAACAAGAAAACTATGGATTGTCTTGTCGTAAGTATCTAAGCGGAACCAACAACATTTATTATAAAACAATTTGAAGTCCACTCGACTGCGCAGTAAAGCTTGTAAATTGTTTTTCGTACATTAATTTGTGTTAATTTTGTGCAACAAACTTTTAATAAATATAAGACACGTATAAAAAATTTGAACACTTTTGAACAGCGCCACGTTATTTTACTACGTTTTTGATATCATGACAGTAAGTTATGATTATTGTTGTGACCGATCTGAGGCTTAACTATACGTAGAACAGTAGTTAATAACATTTTTAATAACTAATTCTAAAAAAAATATAGTACAAATAAGTCATTTGTTCAGTTTTCTGTAACACTTAAATTTAATTTTTTGTTTTTGATCTTGTGACCCGTTGAGCTAATTTGACGAATTTGAATATTTAACCATATTAAATGAAGTGATTGTTAGGAAATGTGATATTTTAATATTAGTCAAGTTTGTGTAACTTATACCTTATTCGAAAATGTGTTATTATATGTCATGTTTATTGACCCAATCTTAAAACTTTGTAGTATTATTGTGGCCAACTTTAGTTTGACAACAGTTAAAGACTGTTCACGGTAAAGTGAGTACTTTTGAAAACCCTGCATAGGACCTACTTGTATGCACAGTATGTATTCTTCCATCATATGTACAATTAACATTGCCATGGGCCGGATCACTTTATTCATGCATAGGTCAAGTTAAAATGTAAAATTTTTAGAAAATAAATCCTTAACAAATTTGCTTATTCTTGCACCTATATGCATTAAAATCAGAAAGTAAAATTAATTAATTTAGTTTTTAAAAATGTTTGCCTAATATTTTAATTCAACGCTAGGAAGTGGAACTACTTTCACTCAGTCGTTGCCAACTTTACTGGGCGCACGCCATTCAGTCTGCCCTATAAAATATACGCATGTAGAAGCAATGAAATTGAAAAAAAAAAAATTGAATTGAGAAATGCTTACTTTACCGTGGACAGTCTTTAACTGACAAGAAGCAAGCAGCATATATAACATGTTTTAACTAATTGTAATTTTTTTGTTGTTTTAGAGGTTTGAGGACAAGATGCCTGTGCTACAGTTGTCGTTGTTTCCAGCCATGTTCATAGCTGCCACTTTCTCTACTAAGCCAGGTAAGATACGCTGAGTATTGAATTCTGTGTTCTCTCATTAAGATTTCTTAGCAGTAGATAGTATAACATAGTATTATAATGCAGAATACATAGGGCAGTTTTTCACTTAGAAAAATTTTCATTGCTTCTCTTTACATCGTTCAGAAATTAATTTAGTTTATTATTTTGGTTACTCCGAAGAACACAAGAAAAATAACTATTGTTTTACCACCCCAAAATATACATAATTGTTACCTAACTTAAAACATTAGAGTTGTCATTTTAAAATAAATTCAACATTTCTAGAAGTATTTTTATTATAAGTTAAAGTAGGTCCTTTTTTTTTTTTCTTTTTTTTTTTTTGAGAAAGCTGCAAAAAATGCTTTTTATGTTTTTCCTGCTAACATACAAGTTCAAAAGTGTATTGAGGAATTCATGCAAATTTCCAAGTGCTTCAATTCTCCGAAATCTTAAATCTCTTAAAAAGTTAATTTCCAAAAAATAAATTTTTCAGCTAATATGTCACGGTAAAGATTCACCCATACCTTGCACAGCGTAGAACGAAAAGGAAAGTAGATAACAGGGACATTGAACATCACACATTGTCAATGTCGTGTAAATATTGTCCCTGGCAGAGATAAGCCTGTCCGTGAATATGTACAATGGTTAGACAGGCACCCTTTCTCTAACGTTACCGCAAGGTCAGCGACATAGAAAAAGGAACCTACGCGAGACGCATTTTAGCTGTCCCATTTTCTGTGCGAATTCACGGTATACGTGCACGGAATGGTAGCTGACACATCATATGCGGTATCGCCTATACTCCCAAGGCACAGAGCCTTAAGAGTAAGTTTTTTTTTTCCTAACCTACTTCAAAACTATGTGTTATTTGGGCCGGCGGTAGGTACGAGGGATTAATGCGTCTCAAGGCTTAAAGGACAGGGGATTCCATGCTAAAGGAGGCGTGCATCGTAGCGAGGAGGGATATTTGGCAGCCATGGCCGAGTTTAGGCCATGGACTACATCCCTAAGGGGGCGTATAGCAAAGCTATAGTTAAAGAAGAGAGAGGGGAGATGAAACAGTCTTCTATGCCGCGGATTCCAGCCGTACACGCCAGCAAAATGGCTTTAATTGGAGAGCAAAATGTCGAAACGCCATTCGCCAATCGGCGCCTGGTAACTCACACCCCAGCCGGCAGCCCAGCCAATGGGAAACTTTTCACGGCATGCAGCAGCCAATCAACTAGGTTTGCTCCCAACAGCCTCGCGCAGCCAATCGGATAATAGTACGCCCACAAAGGAACCACACCGCGCATTTTTTTCTATTTACTTATATACTATGAGCGCCACGTATTGTATTACGCGTGATACTGCAGCCATGCTACGTGCGAAAGAAATTGGAGAACTGAACAAAGGTGATATTATTAGAAAGTCTGTATTTTTTATAACTGATTTTCGTCAGGAGGGTAAACGTGGAATGGTTTGCATATTAAACATACTTAAGACTTACACGGCATGCATGGTGTTTCAAAAACGTTTAAGTGAGCCCACCCATAGGTCACTGTCGGTACTCTATTTCAGCTACGCAGTTTACCCTAATTTCGTTTATATATTTTTTTTCAAGGTTTCCATACAAGAAGCATGGATAGTCTGTTTAAAATATAATGTCTAGAACTGGTCCATTGTTAATTAAACAATTTTTCTGAAGGCCCGGCTTTGTGAGCCCATTCTGTACACGTTTGTCAAATGTGAATACCTACAAACATTCCCACTTCACTTTCGCCTCTAAATCTTGATATATGTGTATTACGCTGCTCGGAAAATTTTGTATGCTGAATTTACCTGGTAGTCATTAAACAAATGAAAACAACTACTCTCTCAGTAAACATGCCTCATGTTAATTCAACTGTAAAATGATATCGATTTCCGAATATTATTTTGGTTTATAATTTTTACGTAGTTTGATAGTTTCTCATTTCTTTCCCCTCGAACCACAAAGCGTTACCGGAAAGACACTTTGACTTAAAAATCATACGTGTACAGAATTTTAGTTCGTCGTACGTCGTAAAACGGCTCAACAAAAATGCACGAAACTATGAGATAGTATGAATAACACAAAGAATTGGGCAATTTATGGCTTCTCCTCCCCTTTAAAACGAGTGACAAACTCAGTTTGTGATGACTTGCGGTAAACAGGCCATTGGCTTGTTCCACGTAAATAAATGTGTGCATCGAACTTGATCGGATTGCCACACAGAATTGCCCCTACATAATTTATGTATAATGCACTAAACAAAAGTATGTTTCTTCAAGTTTCTTTCAGGTTTTTAATAGTCAGATTTACTTGTTTTTAGGTAACTTAGCAATATGAAATAGTAGGCACGTAGGTCTATGGGGAATATATGTTATATATGTCGAATATATATATGTATATATATACATATATATATACATATATAAACACATAAACCAAGCCATTACAAAATGTAACTATTCAGTGAAATTCGCTACTAAAATATGTTAATAATTATGCTAATTAATATATAATTTTTATAAGCTCAAGCTAGCACCTTAAATCATATTCTCTAGATAATGGAACTTACTTTTTCAACAGAGGATAAATAAACAGTGGACACAAGTAAAGCGAATTAAGTTGCCACAGTTTTACATAATACAATTTTAATAATATAGTATACCGAACTACTATTTCCTGATTCGCTGCCTTGCCAGTTCTGTGTTACCGATAAATCACATGTATCTACGACGAAAGGATTTCTTTGAATGTAGCATTTCGAAAGCGCTCAATTTAAAGTAAATAAACAATACACGGCCTACCGCAGGCTCTCACTTGTAGAGAGCCAGTTCGCCCACGCGTACCAACCGTGACTGCGATACGGACTAGAGAGACTTTTGAACTTCGATCCTTCCAGTCTAGCCCTTGGTGTTATCAAGAGTCAGCAGCTTTCAACTGTTGTCCACATCTCCACGTTGGCACACACGAGATACATCTCACTATCTTGGGGATATCGAACAAGCGCGCAACAGTTTGAAGTCACCTTGCCCGATTACAGAACTGCACAGTCACCAAATACATACCAGTCATCTCTACCTTACCCGATTACAGAACTGCACAGTCACCAAATAAGATAAAAGAGACTACTGGACAGCTCTGTACCAATAACGCGCGACAAGCGACAGTGGTGCCATCTAGCGGCGTGGTGCGATGAAGGCCTGCGACTGCTATAGCAAATGCATGTATACACGTCAAAAAAGTGTCTTAAAAGTCGCGTATTTTATTTAACTGAAATTAGGCTCCCACATACTAACTGCTGATAGTGTACGGTGTCCGCAGGACTTAATACAGATTGTACATTATCTACAAACACGAGTTAAAACCGAGAAAGCACTTAGCTTAATTTTTTATTTTCAAAAATATTGTTATTGAAATTGTGCATGCTGAACATCAAAAAGCCACCTGGCTTAATTGTTGCTCGAAACATAACCGTATATAAAGTCTAATAATTTTAGGGTTAATACTAAAAAGAGATCTAATCATGAAAGCGGAATCCTGAAAGTAAAACTGAATACTATAAAACGCGGCAGTCTAAATTAAAATTATGTAATAGTAATCAAATGCAGTGGATTTGTAACTAACTACAAAAATACACACATGAGAAATAAAATTGCAACTTATTAAAACAAAAGATACTCAACAATGTATATAACATAATAATATTGTATATTATTTAATGCTAAAAGCCATTTCACACGATCAAATATTTATTGAATATTCAATTAATTGAATTCAATTTATTGAACTAAAAAAATTACTTTATTTGCCTTTCAATGAATTGCATTCAATAAACTTTAAAGTCTCCACATGAAAATTTGTTACAAACTTCTTAACGAAACCAGTGAAAAAAGTAAGTAAATTTTTAGAAGTATCAGCGACTCCAGCACGACACGAAAATAATTGATTAAACCACAACATTTTCTCGTATTATTTACATTTTCTTTTAAAAAAAATATGCGTTCTTATTTTGGAACATTTTAAAAATATGTGCACAAAACTCTCTTATTATTATAAGATTACTTCAATTAATCTTGTCAGATAAGCTGTGATCGCCGATTGAAATTTGAGATTCAAGAAAATATACAACATGTTCAAAACGAAATTCTTGAAGGAAAATTATACATTCAATAACGTCATATAGCTTTCAATGAATAGAATTCAATGAAAACTGAAGAAAATTTGATCGTGTGAAAGGACCTTAAGTCATTGCCTTGTATTAACAATTTAGAGAAGTTCTTATAAACCGCAACATACAGTCAGACCTTCACCGTTTATTTTTATATTTTAATTGATAATTAAGTTAGATTCAAAACAGATTAATATTGACATAAACACGCCGGATTATAAAAAAATCGTTTCAGGCAGTATGTAGTCCACATTAAATGTGTTTATTGAGACCGAAAATACACAACAAGTAAATTTTATAAATATTAAAAATGATAAGTAACGGCCTTTTATTAACAATTAACATAAGTTTTCATAAAATGCAACATACAGGCAGATTTAAAATAAATATTTTATATGTGAATGTCTTCAAAACAGACGAACCCTGACACTCAAATTCACGAGATCATAAATAATCTTTGCAAGCAATTTTAACACCAGCTACGTTCGTAAAAATATAATATGTACATAACTGCATTTCGTCAGTAAGTTTGTATTTTAAGTTTACATATGTATAATTTTTGTCGCTTATTTTTCCCATAGGCGTTTCGTGTTCATTATTTGCACGTTAAAAAAATTGTCATTAAAATTTTAGTAATTGTTAATCGATATGTTTTTAAGCATTTATCGCACATTTTCACATTGTTGTGTTTATAAACTAAGTGTGCCATTGTAGAACTTATTGTAAGATTCGTTTAAAAATTACACAAAATATTAATTAAATATTCCGTATATTCTTTATGTCAAAAGCTGAACATAGTAATAACGACGAAGGAACTTTGCACTGTCACAGGTTTTTATCCTGCAAATAATAAAATTCTACAATCAGAATTTATTTTAATTGGTAAACTATTGAGAATTTTTTTATGATGTATAATTTAACTATATATGCATATATATCCTATAAAAGGTATTTCATGCATGTAAATTAATTAACATTACTATCTTGGTTTAGACAAATGTGGGATTTCGGCGACGTGTTACTTAACGGTTTTTAAATAATTGAAGTATTGGCAGGACATGTTTTATGGGCCCCTGGTGTAATTTTTATACCAAATACTGTGAGATTGTTAAACATTAATGTATTACTACTATACTCGTTAATTCATACCCTTAACTCAGCGAATAAGAACTCCTAATGGAATCAGTAGGAAAACGGTCCGAGCACACAGTGTAAATTATATTTATTTACACATCACAATAATTTTTTAAACAGCTTATCCAAGTCGTGGTGTAACTGACATTTCTGGAACCATGCATTGTTAGAAGCTAAAAACGAAAAATGTTTGACAAGTTTCTAGTCGTAGGGTAGACTGGGCACGGTTGTGCCATTTTGCATTTGATCGGCCATAGTTATGTATGTATACCAGTTAGCTAAACGAAAAGTGCTTTTTCGTATAATTTCAACATAACCTTACATATAATTAATTAAAACTTTATCCCTAAACATAATGGTTTGCACATAGGAGCAAGTTAAAAAAAAAGGGAAAATGTCACAACCGACCACACCCCAGGGGCCGTTGTGACAGTGTTTGGGGTCGAAAGTGACAGGTTTAATAATACTCTGAAATGGTCTGAAATCACTTTTATTGCAACACTCTAGCATTAATATTACATAACATTCTTTTGAAAAGAAAAGGAACAGAAAAAAGTATGTTTGGGAACACTTCACCTATAACTAATAAGGCACTATAGCATTTATATACATAATAGGTAATTATTAAGACCGGTCTTCACATTACAATGAGTCTCAAAAGTTTTGTTTTACCTAGAAACTAGCATAACTATGCATAATCAAAATATAAAAGAAATGTTAATTAACATCATAAATATCAAAATTATCTTTCTAGATAGAAACTAGCTTTACAGGAACTCTTTAAGATTAAAAATAAAACATTAATAAACGTGACCTCAAAATCTTTAAAATAAAAACACGACAATGTATTCTTCAACAAAAAAATAAACATCTTTGTAACAACATCTGAACAAGGACATTCTATTAATTTGAAACATTTCTGCTGCTTGTCGCAGAGATACATCTCGTTTTGTTTCAATATATGCATTTTCGTATTGAGTAATGTCTTGCCTCCCCCTTTCGGTCTTCCGCGAGCGTTGTCTGGGCATCTAAAACAATAAAACACAACTTTTACTTATGTCACAACCGTACTCACAAAAAATGTCACAATCGTACCCAACGCACTTTTTTTCATAAAAACAAACACCATGCCAAAATGAAATAATCTATGAACAAAGTAATCACTGCTTTTTATTTACTAATGTATATTTTATATAGATAAATAGCACTTAATACTCAATCTGTATATATATGTAACAACAATTATCAAAAGAAATCGAACAAAAATACTTACTTTTGACAGTCAAAAACATATGCGGGTCTCTCCTAGCGTACGCAGCGCGCAGCGGCTGACGCAATACTGTGACACGGGTTCAGACATGCAAGCCCCTCCCTTCGACGTTACCACAACTCGCTAATCCGTATACTTTGGCTAATATTTCGACTGTCACTTTCGTACCCTGGCACAACCGTACCCAGTCTACCCTTTACGATAGTACATCGTCTGCATTTCGCTCGGTGGCTGAACGTATTAAACACCAGTGTATCTTTACTCGTATGAAATTGGTCGGAAAGAAAGTTCGGTGGTAACTCTCTCTCTCTCTCTCTCTCTCTCTCTCTCTCTCTCTCTCTCTCTCTCTCTCTCATATGTGTATATATATATATATATATATACACACACACACACAGTATATATGTTTTGTACTGGTCGTGTTATATCTCTGCCGGAGGCCGTTTCGCTGGCGCGCGTGTTGAGACCTGTAGTTATGCTTCCCCGCGCATGCGCCTTGGGGCTGTAGCGGTGCTTTTTGCGAGTCGAAGCGAGAGAGTGCGTTATGGCCAGCTGAGTTGTGCGGACGTGTATCGTTTAGCCTACGTTCTGCAACGACACGCACACGGATGTGGATCACGTAAGCGTAGGCGTAACACACTCCGTTTCAATCTACAATGAGACGCATGCGGACGCGGATAACGTACGGATACACGTAAGAAAGCTGGCCATCTCCCAACTCTTCCGTGTCCGTGAATCCGTGTAGCCAATAGGAATAGAGTATTTGCCGTGTTGTTATTCATTTTCCCCGGCCATTCTGGTATACAGGGCAACAAGTGCTTCAATTTGCCGTAGCGATTATAATTTTTGTTTTAATAAACAAGTGCACATGGTTTGGCAGTAGTATTTACACAGTTTTAAACACTGAAAAAAAAAAAAAAAATGCAACATGAGAAGTGTATATTATGAAACCTATATCAGTAATTTGCAAAAGATGAGTATTTTTGATATCGTAAGTTGCAAGACTGCGTTTCTTCGTATTGTAGAATGGTTAAAATTCACCCCAAGTCGTCCGCTTGCGTTACCGAGTTCGTTTCTTATGTATCCGTGCATTGTAGAACGGGCCTTACGGCGGGTGTTTTTTTTTTTTTTTTTTGCCGTGTACGTAGAGGCAAAGATGTCCCTGTTTCGACGGGTGGAACAAAGCCTCGTGAGCCACGGTATTTTCACCGAACGCGAAAGCTAAAGACCCTACGCAGGACTATTAACGTTATAGTGAATGATTGCGAGCACGTCGTGATGAAATTTTGCACTACCAGAATTGTGTTCAACGGTTTTCACAGCTACGCGACGCGGGTGACGCTGATAGCCAACGACGAAATTTCTTCCTGTTTTCACAATAGAGCGATTACAGATCGTGCTGCCCTCTGTTACCCTGCAGAGAAGTTCGCAATGAGATGCGAAAAGCGGACGAAAGACAACACATTTTTTTTTTGCCAGTTATTCACTAACATGGGATATTCTTGAGTGAGATAATCTTATAGTTTACCACGTGAATTTTAATTTCATATCACCTCAGCTACTCGCCAGTTTGTTTATCAAGACGTACTGAAATGTTATTATTATTACTCCCTGTCCGTGGCGACGAGCGTTAGAACCACTGTCCGTCGCTGGTGCAATGCTCTCCGCGCGTCGCCAGCGTCAAGGCTCTGATTGGCCGAAGCTTGTCGCGATTCGCGCAGCATCGCGTCGCTCAATTGTGAAAACCGCTTTTACGAGGCCCTGCTGGCAAGTGCACGCTGCGCGCGGCTGGTAAAATTCGCCGTTCCCGGGCTATGAAAGCTATGGCACCTCTTTATGGGCTGTTCACGGTAAAGTGAGCACTTTTTTAAAATCAACCTTTGAAAAATGCCACTGCCTCTCACATGCATATATTTTAACGGGCACACTGACTGCCGTGGGCCCAGTCAAGTTGGCAACAACAGAGGGAAAGTAGTCCCATGTTTTAACGTCGAATTAAAAGCGTTAGGTAAACAGTTGTAAAAACAAAATTATTTATCTTACCTTCTGTTTTTAATACATATATGTAAGAGTAAGAATTAGCAAGTTCTTTAAAATATTTAATTTTGTAATAATTTTACAGTTTTCCTTGACGGACGCAAGAACAAAGCGATTAGGCCCATGGCAATGTTAATTTTACATATGGTGCAAGAATACACAATGTGCATACAAGTAGATCTTAAGCAGGGCTTTCAAAAGTGCTCAGTGGACCGTGGACATCCGTCGCGTGCTCGGCGGCGCTTTTTTTGTTAATCTAAGTTTACGTCAAATTATTGACAATTAATTAAGAGCGTTTTTGCACTGGATAGCTTATGGCGTGTTTGAAATACGTTCGGTCAGTACCTCGTTTTCCAAGTTAGCTAATTTTTGCCTGCGTTACGCAGCTCAAAGTGTAAACAACTTAATAGCATGCAGATACGTCGTGAGTTTAAAGGACGCAAATACCCCGGGCGTTGCCGGTTGCGGTTGGATGGTGCTGCAGGCGGAGAGAAATACCTTTAATATTTTTAGGGATAGTTGTATTGTACTGCATGTTGTTTTGGTTTTTATTGGCGTATTTTGACCGAGCCCGGGTAGCGTTTTTTTTTGTAAATTTATTAATTATTTACCTTGAAACAAGTATAATAAATATTTGCATAGTAATCTTAGTAATTATAGTTTTTAATGTGAATTAAGAAGCATTTGTGGTGAGCTACGCGTATGACTGTATACCCCGTTCGGCTGATGTGTTTTGTATATTTAGTTGTTCTATTGGTACATAATTTGGTGGAAATAAAATTAAATGATAACGAGGAAACAGCATTGTATTTTAACTATGAACGGTGTAACTAGAATAAACCATTTTCAAGTGACTTCCCTAGGAATTCCTCAGCTTCCGGAAAAAAAAAAAAAAGTAATCCGTACCCTTATTAGTCACTCCACCTTGCTAATTATTCGGTTAAAAGGGGTTACGCTATTTAGGAATAATATTCTTTCCATTGATCGGAGCAACATCGGCTCCATCGACGACTGGTCCTTTGTTGTGTTGGGGTAACAGCAACTTATCAACAGACGAATTAGGCGTATGTGTCGCTATGAGATCGATATCACATCGTGACACTGCAGATTTGTTAGTGATAACACCGTGTGGTGCGCTTATCTCCCACTGACTTGCACGTATTGCAACACACCACTAATTGATAAAGCAAGAGCATTCTGTTATACGTTGTTTAAATTGTGGCCAAACCGTACTTCTTATGATGAGTGGGGAGGAGAGGGGGGATCTCATGATGGTAGAGCATGTGGGGTAAATAAATATAAGGAGCTATTGGTTACTATAAGGCTATATAATTAAACATCTGGATATTACCTTAATTACTATAAGGTACGGGGAGCATTGTTAAGTTAACTACACCCGCTACCTTACTGAGAGCCTCGTTAGTATATTGTAACTGTCCCACCTTGAGAAGTATCCGAAGGCTGATGAAGTTTGACGAGTTACGGCGGTCGGCACAACAGGCTTCTTCTGATGTCTACCTCGACCGACGTCAAGTGGAGAATCCCTTCAGCCGTAATGCATTTACCTCATATCGGCGTGGCATAACGCAACATGCCCTCATTCCGTGGCTGGTAGAGGGGATTCCTGCTTACCGGGGTTTGGGAAATGCGAGTCCCGATTGCGGCAACCGGCTTTCCTTTACGTGTATGATGGCGTGTTCAGGCAGGGCGTCGACTTGGCATGTTCACGCTATCGTGACAATTCTCACTTCCTGCACTCCACTCGAACGGGATTTCGACTCAGTATATATCGCGCGTTATGTGCTGTTATTTTTTGAAGGAGCTCTGCAAAGCATATTTTAAAAACAAGCACTTTATTTCCGAAATTATGTTAGTACCTGTAACTAAAGTTTCTGAACTACCAGCGTTATTATGTAATACTTTTTATACGTGCAAAAGTAATTTCGTATTCGAACACTTCTTTGGTATTGTGACATTGTTGTGTTCTCTTTATCCCCGATTGTGTTTCATGGTTGAAGGCATACAGAGGGTTATCATGCATATTCTCACACACTGGCAGCGCAAGGTGACAGAGTACTTTAGAATACAGAGGCGAAGCAGCCGTTTACACAGCGATTTCCAGCCGCACACGTCAGCAAAATGGCGTCACCGGCCAGCGACATGTTGGAACACCGTTCGCCAATCAGCACCGGGTAACCTACTCGCCAGTCGTCAGTCCAGCCAATAAGGAAAATGTCGCAGCATGCAGTAGCCGGTCAGGCAAAAGGCCCGTTCCCAGAGCCTCACGCAGCCAATCAGAGAATTGGTACGCTCACGTCAGAGAAACAGCCACGCGATTTCGCCTCTGTGTACTTAATCTACTCTGTAGCATGTTGTTATAATTCATTCGTACGTGTCTACGCCGTGACTTAGTTGTCTTGTGACATATCCATTTGAGTGTAACTTTCTTGCTGTAATAAAGTGTGCTGTTTTATATGGTTTGCTTTCAGTATATATCGATTGCTGTTAAGATACCTGGGTTTAATCTAACACTTTTGAAATCAATCTTTCAAAAATGTCACTCCCCCTACCTGCACGCATTATCACGGGCGCAAAAACTAGCATACACCAGTAAAATTGGTAACGATGGAGGGAGTTCCATGTCTTGATATCAAATTAAAAGTGTTAGGTAAAATCTTGTTAGCACTGAAATTATTTATTTTGCTTTCTATTTTATAAATACATAAAAGTTTAAGAATGAAAACATTCGCAAAATATTTACTTTTATATTAATTTTACAGTTTCACTTGGCCGGTGCATGAATAAAGTGATCGGACCGATACCAATATTAATTTTACATATGGCGGAAGAATACGCAATGGGCATACAAGTGGACTTGAGCAGGGTTTTCAAAAGTGCTCAGTTTACCGTCAACAGCCTATGTCGCGTATTTTCTCTTGGTTCTCGTTCGGCGAAACCGCCTATGTGTATGTAGAGGAAATGCCCTGCAGGATGGCCGGTTTCGTCACATAGAGCACGTCCGTCCGCGAATGCGGTCGATTTCAACTCGAACCAGTTGCCGATCTCAATATTCTCGATGAGTTGTTTTCCGAATAGCTCCGCAATAGGTGACGTTGCCCGTGATAACCATCCGATCTGCTCGAGCTGTAGTTTTGAATTTGACAAAATATTGGAACAGATGGCTTCCGACTGGGTATCATCGAGGCGTCTCCGGACGAGTTTCTGGGTATGTAAGCACCACAATTGCCGGCGTCTCGCCTCCCTAGATGTCCGCGCTTGGGCCGACGGCACGGCCTGGTCGTCTGCTGCTGTTATTAGTGACGGCCCGGCTGTGTACAAACTGTTACAAAAACATTCGGCGCGCATTAGCCAACGCGCAACTGATAATACAGAGACAATGTTTTTAGCACGACATTCAGACTGCGGCGACCGGCTGCGCGCGCACGCACCTCTCCCCTCCTCAACCTCACCCCCTTTTACACAACCGTTTTCTCTTTAATTCTCCCACCAGCAGTTGTATCGCCAACAGTGCAATGAATGAATGTGTTGTTCTTAGATGTAAGCCTACCTCGTGTTTCCCATCCCCGTTTCTCCGATTAACTGCCCGACATTAAAGCGCGACGATATTACCGGTTCCGCCTGGCTCCAAATATTTCCCCGCGTTCGAGTCCTCGAAACGCGTGCGCTCTAAGGCCGACTCTTGTCCTCTCGGCACTTGGCTTGTCGCCTGTACGCGCAAGACGCCCAACTGGCGTGCACTCTATCCGTCGGCGACTTGCCTGAACGTGAATTTGAGCGGCGACCCTATATATTTATGGCACGCTAATAAAGACGAATGTATGATGCATCTCTGAAGATAACCCTCAAGTTTTGTATAGAAGATTTTGGCAGCTAAAAATGATCCCGAGAACACCAGATTGAGCTATTATCACACTTACGAAAACAATCCTTGGAGTTGAAATGACAACTTGAAACTTGCATCTGGGCACAAGACATGTCTTACGTGCTTTTGACGTTCAGGCACCATTACAAAATATCCAGCCGTTTTTGAACCACGTGTTTTCTACCAAACTCTGCAGCGTACTTCATGTGCCAGCCTGGCGGAGACCTTAAGCCCATAAAAAAAATGTATATACACAATGCCAAGGTCGCGGTGGTGTACTGGTTGACTACTCACCTCCCACCTCGGCGAACCAGGTTCGATTCCCGGCAGCGTCGCTCCTGGATTTTCCAACGTGGGAATCTTGCCGGACGATGCCTCTGGTCGGCGGGTTTCCTCGGGATCTCCCGTATGCCTCGCCCTTGCATTCCGGCGCTGCTCCATACTCACCTCGCTTGACCGTCATCGGTTCTCAAGACCTCGAAGCTAAGAGTCGCTCAAATCTCTCCGCTCCGCCAACAGCCATCCAGCTGCGTCTCTTATAAAACACCTTCCTGGGCACAAGCAGGGTGCTAATTAATTGGGGTGGTTTAGAAAGGGTGGGGCAGGGAAATACCCGCAGCTAAATACGTTCCCTGGCTCTTTCCCTGCCAGACAGTAATTTTCCTCCCCGAGATATGGGGTTAATAATTTATTTGCTTTTCACCGTACAATATTGACCAGTAGTTAAGTGTAATTTCAAGCTTAACGTTGCATATAAATTCATTTACTTTGTAATAAACTTTCTCTCTGACTGTCTAATTTATGCTACAAATTCTTTTAATTTTTAATAATCACTCGTTTTTAGAATGTTTGGTTAACTTAACCGTATTGAGTATTTCCTAATCCGTACTGCTAAAAATCTGTTGTTAATCATTTATTGTTGCTTGAAAATATTTTATTTAGCCTTACATATGCTAGCACATTATTAAGTCAGGTATATCGTATACAGTTTGTAAGAAACTAAATCCTTACAAGTGATATTCAAAATATTTTAACTTTCAACCATAGTTGAGCTCTCCAAAATTTCCTTTCGCCCTTTCAATATGAAAACACGCGCGATGTGTTTAAAAGTAATTGGACACATATTAATTTGTGTGCCAAAGGCGCCAGCCTTGTAAGAAACAGGATGCTGGACATCCCTTATGCTGTTATCAAAGCCTTTACCCCTCCGAGTAGGTACTTCACTGTGTTAATGGTGCACAGCGGATGGAATTTGTTTCCCTTCTTCGTGTATCATGGCGAATATTTGTCGTTTGTCAGAAGGCCGAGTGGATCGAGCATGCAAACGACGCCGCAGCTTATGGTGGTGTTAAAGTAGTAGCTAAGTGGGTAAGTTAGACAGTCCCGTCTAATTTTCAAACCACGACACAAATGACATTGCTTTGTGTACAGGAGAATTATCGCGCTGGAAATAAGACGGAACCCATTCCAACCTGTTGTCACAGTGTGGGAAGCATATTATTGCCCGAAATATGTTGGTATTTGCTGAAGTTCATCGAGCCTTCGATTAAAACAAATGGACCAAACCGAAATGAAGAGAAACAGCTTCATATAATTGCACTTACCTTCAGCGAATTTTACTGTCGACGCAGCATATTCATGTGAATACAGTTCGCCAGTCATTCGCCACATCCTCATGCGTCGATCAAAGTGCCAGATCTTGTACCGTTACTCATCACTTCATCAGCAAAGGTACGCGAATTACACGGATTCAGCAAGTACCAGCTTAGACTTCCCACTTATTTATATGCTCGGTCCACTACCGTTTATTCATTAGCCGCTGACATGGTCAGATATAGTATATTCACGGTTACTTTCGACTACTCTGAAGCCCTGCTAAAGTTCTGCTTCCATGATATTCCTCCGCCTCACGCAAGCAAAGCTTAACCGAGTCTAGAAAATTACACCAAAGGGACAGTACACCACATTGTTACGCACGCGGTGTAATACTATTTTGCATAAGAACTATTTCTTACTAGGCGTTACCAACACACACGGAGCAAAATATTTTGTAGAGAGGTCACCCTGCCAAATTATTTTGTAGGTACTACGAAATAATTTTGTACTGGCCACAAAAGTTTAGTGATGACAAGTAAATAAGTTAGTGGTCGGCACAAAATATTTATTTCAGTGCAGTTATTGTCTCCCTATTTTATTCATATTAATTATAAATAAAATATTAAAATTTTTAGATACAATATAACTAAAAGTTTAATTTACCCAAAAATAAGATATTTTTATATTAACACAATTATAAAATGCTTGTTATACATGGCATATTTATAAAACAGCCACACACGTCATACTTGGGGTGATTTTTCTAAGGTTTGATTCAAAAAGTGTGAAGAAACCGTGAATAGACAATACTTCTTTTTTTATTCGACTGGGTTGCACACGATACGATAACGAATTTTCTTCCTTTTTATTATTGGACGAAGAGTCGTCCTGGTCGCGTCCGAACAACTGTGGTTCGATCATCAAAGGAACACCGAGAGTATACGTTCGGGAAGTATAAACTGTCACACAATGAATTTGCGGAAGTTAGGGATCTCTGTCTATGAGATCTTCCGCTGCTGCAAAAAGGCCGTATTTTGCACCACTGCAAACGACGTCAGGCATTGGTGCGTGTGATCAGTGGCTTCCTGGCAGCGTATTGGCCATGAAAACCAAGTGCTATCACTAGCACCAGGTGGCAGTTTTTCGCGAGAATAATTATTTCGTGCCAATGCAGTCTCCAAACATCTGAGGTTTCCTGATACTTTTATGATTGGATGATATATTCACAGCTTTTTCACAATTCATTTTCAGAGCAGCATAACTCTCATTTGACCAGACAAAAAAAAATAGTACCTGACGTGTGTACTGCAGCCAGTATGGGAAGAGACGTTGCAGACGTACACATAGGACGTTGAAACCTAACAAGCTGTCCAACATTTTCGCGCTAAATCTCCATGTCTAGATATCAGCTCTTTGGTGGATAGTTGAATTACTAGTCACTTTAGTTGAGCTGCTACGGAAGTGCTTTGCCGTCGCTGGCATCGCTGCTTGAAGAGCGATTATCACAACACGCTTCATAGTTCGCCGGTCGCGATTAGTCAACTTGGGCATACCATCAGGGTGGTGCTTGGGGGTCATTACTACCATGACTTTTCACCTGACAGTGACATCGTTAACAGTGGACCGAGGCACGGAATGCCCGAATTTGGACCCTTAAAATTACGCACCTTTCGAACGCCCAAAATTCTCACCGTCGACTTATTTTGACAGCAAACACGTGTCTTGCTGGGCAAGGTCAGTAAAAGAAAAGTTATATCCAGTCACCGCATATAGTATATGCTAACCGGACACGTGCTATTTCGCTTTATAAAATAACACCAAGCTAGACTCCGCAGTCCTCTACACACTCGATCAGAAGTCGCTTGTTCATTGGCTACCGCCACAAGCCGCACTCATGTCCCTGTTTAAACCGGCCACACGGAATGAAGCTACCAGAGTGCTGAGGGTTTACCATCGATCGAGTCCTGCAGGACGTGTCGGATAAGCGGAGTTTCAATTTACTTTGGTTCTGAATTATTGCACGAAATGATGGCGTTCTATTAATAAACAACTGCATTTTCCACCAATTATTTGCTACGCTCAACGTTCGTTGAAGTCCCATAGTTGCATGGTGCCCGACACAAAGTCTGCACTCGTATTTCGTTGCATTGTGCATAAAGGCGTTACGGCGTTAGATACGACTGCCACTGTCATACTTGGCGTTCTGTAGTTTCTGCAACTCAGGAAAAAAATACTCCCACTAGGAGAACTTAATTGTACGAAGTGCATGTATCGTAAATTTATTACTTGATGACTGACTTACATCACTACGAACTGGTAACTAACAAGTTTGTCAAAACTCAAAAGTAGGTTTTTTTTGTGGCAGTTTACGTATAGGAATCCTAAAACGATTATATCTCCCAATTATACGAAGCTCTGAATCAACTGAAACTTATTCGGTGCTGATAAATTGAATCCTTACGGAGGGACTTCGCCACATTGAACCGTCACGGTTTAGCAAGCACGACTAGCAGCGACCATTTTGCACTCTGGCGTAGTGGCGAACGTCATTAGTGAGTCACACGTCGGCATTATTGAATTATGCGATTTGTCACATCGTTTCAAAATAAACAAAAAAGTCCTAATAAATACCTCTATTTTAAAAATAACCGTTTACCTACCTGACGTGAACCGTCCTTACGAACAACTGTCGCTTCGAAGCACGACTGCTAACCTTCACTGCGAACGCCGGAAAACATTGCAAAAGTGTAAACGTGGTGCACATCTCATAACAAGTTGCACCGTTTTGTCAGAGGGAATTTTCATTCGTTGATAAACTTACCGTAAAAGTAGTCCATGCATTATATTTCTCAAAAGGCTTTGTACTCTTGCAAGATGTGTTTTTAAATTACTCATAATATTAAGCATTATTTTTTTTTACATTGCGTGGTTTGATTTATCAGAATTGTCAGGGGTTTCGTGACCTGTTTTTTTTTTTGTGACTGGCGATAACGCGTGACGTCTGATCCCGTAGCCAGACGAGCGACACGCCGCAGTTTATCGCAACAACGACAAATCTAACAGCGGAGACAGCTTCATTATTACTCGGTTGTATGACTGCATTCTCGTCTGAGATTACTGGTTCGGACCGTAGACTAAAGACGAGGTATACCGATTTTCGTTTTCTGCGCTCTAAAAAAAAATGTAGCAGATTTTACAAAGAGTTTGTGTGTACTTGTACAAACCATTGTAAAATCATTAGTTTATAAAATTTCAAGAGCAGTGTTTGTCATAATACTTAAGAAAGCTTTTTATTCAACATAAATCGTGCCATTATACGGGAAAGTTGCGATATTGTATTTAGCTTACATCATGTGAATATTTGTACGAATGACGCGCGATAAAAATTCTTTGATTAACATTTATTCTCTCAATAAGTTCACTTTCAGGAGCACGATAAAATAAGTATTTTAAATTCAACTATCTACCAATTCAAGTTGTAATACAAGCCTATACCTTGTAATGTTACAAACTTATACTTTGTAACATTTTTAAGTAAAATATTTGTATCCAAGGACTTTCTTTGTAAAAGTACAGATGTATTTCTAGAGTGTGCGCACGTAATCAACATAAGTCATCCGTCACCAACAGAACTGTATGGTCAATGATGGTGAACGCGTTTATTTGCGTTTGAATTTTCAACACACTCCCTTTTATACGAATAAAATACTTTAACTAACTTGTATATATTTTAGTTGTATTAAAAATAGGCCAGAGAAAATGTAAAAATATTTCAAAGCACATACTTACACAAACAGTATTCTAACTTTAAATTCTATCCGTTGTTTTTTATAGTGTCACTGGCAAGAAATCAGCTCAATTTTGGAACACGGAGAGTGGTTATACGCACTCTAACCCACATTCCATCTACGGTCCAAACTCTGTTATTGCCAGGCAAGTAGTGCTGCCAACCTGTCTTAAAAAAATCCTGCTAAACCTACATACATAAAAATAAGCTATTTTTCATTAAAGAAAGCTAGATTTCTATAAAACTATTTAAAATGAAGTAATCACAGTAAATTCTACTATACGCGTTTATTAAAGTAAAAAAAAAAAAAAAAAAAACCCTTTTTTAAAATGTAGTTTCCTCTGAATCAACGAGGTTAATTTTTGCATCCTCAGAAGGGAGGGAAACAACTCGTCGCTATTATATTGTTTAAATTTGACCCACCAAGTTCTTTTTTTTTCACACTACAGGAAAAATCCAGATATATCCCTAGGAGGGATAAAACTATTTTTGCTGCTAAATCAAACATTGAAAAGCTATATTTAACCGGGAAAAAGCTAAATTGGCAAAACTGCTGGCAAGATCTCTTGTAGGTGGTTGCAGGGGAGTCGACGCAGATTTCCTTTCAGTAATTATTGGAGTCGCTCTTGTTACAAGACAACTTTATAGTTATACTATCGTAGCTCTTTACGACTTTCTCTACCTTGAAGACGTCCACTATCGGGAAGTATTTTTTTACACCGGCTATTTAGTGAGATACCCGGTTTGCTAGTCGTCATGTGCTTGGCAAACAAGTCACCCAAGGAAAATGGGAACTTAGCGCTCTAAACCTGGTTACGTAACTGGTCAATATTGAGCCACGGTGGTCCCACCTCAGTCCGAAGGCTGAGGCTGATTTGGACATGCGGTTGTGGCGATTATCGGCAGCTCCTTAGTCCATCTTGCCCGGCTGACGCCATGCAGAGGAAAAGGCTTAGCTTAAACCCCAAAAAAATTTATAATTTTTTATTTGTACCAAACATTGTTCAACTCGTATGCATTGTATGTGATGATATTTTCCTAGAATACACATTTTTTACACTTTATATTTTTTGAATAATTTGATATCAAATACAAAATTCTCCTGTTTTCTTGCAGCAGTAATAACAAATACTAACTAAATTGTACAAATGAAAACATTTGGAAAGTAAACTAATGCCATGGGCTATCGCGTGACTCATATGTAATCACCAAATAACAAGCAGTATGTACGAAAATAAATAAAATAAATTTTTTTTTGCATATTTTAAACTTTTTTTAAAAATGTATGAACTGTTATTTGGTGATTACATAACATGTCAAGCAGTAGCCCACGGCATTAGTTTACTTTGTAATTTTTTTTCATCTGTATTACTTTCGTTATTACGGCTGTAACATAAGAGAAGAATTTTTTTTTTTGTATTTGACTACAAATTATTAAAAAATATAAAGTGTGATTTTTTTTTATTTCAGGAAAATGTCATCACATGCAATGCGTACGAGTTGAACAATGTTTGGTACAATTATAAAATAATTAATTTTTCGGGTGTCCGACACCTTTAAAGTGTTCCGTTAGCCTAAATTGTCTGTGGGCCTCGCGCATTCGTGCCCTGGTTCACAGTTCGGTGGAGGGGAATCTGGCTGTGTTTCAACCAGCAGACTTGGGCAACTGCTGCCCAGAATTTTGTGCTCGTTGGCAGGATTACACTTCTGTGTGAGATGGTACGTTCTGGCAGGCTGTCTGCCAACGTTATATAGTCCCACCAAGGCGAAACGGGTTTAATTCACCGGGTGGGTGTGTGTGTGTGTGGGGGGGGATAGTTTCTCCTGGATTTCCTCACGTGGGAATCATGCCAGACGATACCACTGGTCGGCGGTTTTCTCGAGGGTCTCCCGTTTCCCCCGCCCATGAATTCCGGCGCTGCTCCATACTCACATAGCTTCACCCTCATCGGCTCCCCGATGTTAAAGGCAGCCCAAACCTCTGCACTCCAACGCCATAGTAAGAATGTGCAAATTAATGGTTTAGTTAATCAACAAGATTATATATTTGAGTTGTTTAAATCGCAAATCGTTTTCAAGCCATCCCGGGGGAACTTCAATACGCATCTGCAGACATTACTTAAAGAGAGTGCATACGCTGCTTGCGAAACAAACAGGTAATCATGCCGAAGAAAATTTTTGAAACGTATTCATTATGTGACTTAAAACGATTAATACAAGTTCTTCGTCACTCAGCAAAAATTTTTTAGAAGTATTTACTAAATAAAGCTGAGGTATGAATTTATCAATGCTCTGGTATTGATATATTTTCATGATAAGTCCCAGTGAACTGAGCAACAGTTACCGTACAAATGTTTGGTGAAGTAAATATTCACAAAAATGACCTTTCCTTGAATGGCTTAATCTAAAATGTTTTCAGGTATTGAGAACTTGTAAGCTGACGGTGTAACGTGCACCCATTCTTTGACGTGTATTTTTGAACGTTGTGGACCTCTCACCTATGTTTGTTACTGACACGACTCCATGTACAAACTTCATTTCACATAGTGACAGTTATATAGTTTCTCATTTATTGTAATTAGATTGAACAAACATTTTTACTGCTCAAACACGCGTTTATAAATTCGGGATATTCACAACCTGATGGTTGTACATTATTTTTTGGTATAAGAAGAATGCCGATTTGATGTATGTAAATTGAGGGAAAACGGAGTTTGAATTACAGAAAAGAAAATTATTAGCTCTTCTATTAATTTTGCCAGCGGTGTCTTAAATTTTCCTGATGTAACAATACTTTCTCGACGCAATTGTTGCAGGTTTTCATTTTCGTCTGTGTCCTAAAATCTTGTTACAAATCATAATAATAAAGAAACCGTGTTTTTTTTTACAGTGATGCCGTTGAGTGGAATGGCGCTCGCGGCGATTGAAGGTGTTTTACCAAAGCAACCACGGCGTCGCTATACCAGCGGTTTTCGTTGCCACGCCACTACTAGAATAGTAATTTTTTTTCTCGACTTGTCAAGCAACCTCAGTTGAATACGTATGACCTTTATTGTAATCATTCGCGCTAGCTGGGCTAATAGAGGCGGGAATTAACTCAAGGTTACTTCCGCCTGGCTGTTCTTTACGCTACTTGACTTGTGCGGGGTTCTGGTTTCAGGTGTCTGTAGCTGCTTTTGCGGCTCAACACATTACAAACCAACTATCAAATAAATCCCTTCTTGGAACTACAGAAGTTCTACAGTAAACTGTGGATAGAGAACTTACGGTAATGTTGGCACTGAGTTTAGGCGCAGGAGTTCCAGGTCTTACGTCTTACTAAAATAGTAATTTTCATATTAGTGGCAGTTTAAAGCGGTTTATATTTGTTTAAAACATAACGGACGTAATAATTTATTTTAATTTGCAACCTTCCGCGCTGTTATCTGACGCGTGTTTACTACTTGCTAGGTAAAAAACAAATGTTAATTTTTACAAGTAGCGGAAAAAAATACGCTATGTTGTAAGATGAAAGAATTTTAAAAGAAAGGTTTTTAAGACTACCCAAATAACACTGGACTTGCATACCGCGTTAACTGGACTCACATACTGCGTTATGAGTAGANTTTACCCAAGCAACCACGGCGTCGCTATACCAGCGGTTTTCGTTGCCACGCCACTACTAGAATAGTAATTTTTTTCTCGACTTGCCAAGCAACCTCAGTTGAATATGTATGACCTTTATTATAATCATTCGTGCTAGCTGGGCTAATAGAGGCGGGAATTAACTCAAGGTTACTTCCGCCTGGCTGTTCTTTACGCTACTTGACTTGTGCGGGGTTCTGGTTTCAGGTGTCTGTAGCTGCTTTTGCAGCTCAACACATTACAAACCAACTATACAATAAATCCCTGTTTAGAACTACAGAAGTTCTACAGTAAACTGTGGGTAGAGAACTTACGGTAATGTTGGCACTGAGTTTAGGCGCAGGAGTTCCAGGTCTTACGTCTTACTAATAGAGTAATGTTCATATTAGTGGCAGTTTAAAGAGATTTATATTTGTTTAATACATACCGGACGTAATAATATATTTTAATTTGTAACCTTCCGCGCTGTTATCTGACGCGTGTTTACTACTTGCTAGGTAAAAAACAAATGTTAATTTTTACAAGTAGCGGAAAAAAATACGCTATGTTGTAAGATGAAAGAATTTTAAAAGAAGGGTTTTTAAGACTACCCAAATAACACTGGACTTGCATACCGCGTTAACTGGACTCACATACTGCGTTATGAGTAGANGGTTTTTAAGACTACCCAAATAACACTGGACTTGCATACCGCGTTAACTGGACTCACATACTGCGTTATGAGTAGAGACCTGAAAAATTCGCGAGTTCAGTGACCTGTAGGCTATACTCTACTTTCGTATGCAAAATCATGCAGATCTCACTGTTCATTGGTCGCTTGTTGTATTAGCGGAAGACGGTGATTCGGTCTGCATTTTACTGTGTATTTATTATAGGCTCAAGAGTTGTCCAGGAGGTGTAATTTAACGGGTAGACCAATAGCATTAGCAATACAAACGTACGGGGTTTTGAATTATAGCTTGTCCCGAAATGAAAACGCGAATTTTTCAGGTCTCTAGTTATGAGGAATAAGGATAAAAATTGCCATCTCGGAGAAGTAAACAAATTTCCAGTTCCCGTTACCGTGAAGCGTTTAAAGTGCAGCTGTTATAAATTTATTCATTTTTAAATGTCAAGATATTTTAAAGAGCAGGCGTGTGTCACGCGAATGACCTAACGGCCGCAGCGGTGACCATTTTCGGCTATAGCGACGAAGCACCAATTGTACATTTTCGCAAAATCTCTTCCCTTAATTTACGGAAATTACTAATAACGAAGAAGTATGTGATGCTTATGCCCTGGACCCCCATAAATGTTCAGATTCATCGCTTTTATTTCCTTCTAAGTCTAAACATTGCTAAATAAATAAACTGTGTGTTGGGTGTCTACTCTAAAGCGTGGATGACAACCACTGATTGGTTGGGACTAGTTCGGATCTGTCCATCACCGTTATTCCTTAAATAATGAAATGAAACGAGACCCTGAAGACGAATCTATATAGCGTACAGGTAGTGATTACGGAAGCATCAGTACCTTGAGGAAAGCCACAAACCATGGGCAACATCCGACAAATGTCCTGCACGAGAAAGACTGCATTGCTCTTTCTCGTCTGAGAATGAACATTTCTCGGTCTACGCACTCAGGAAAATGCAAGAATAAGTTTTTGTAGTAATCTATTCCGTTTATTGTAGAGGAACGAAAGACATCTCTGAGCTGTAGACAACGATGTACAATAAAAAAAAGTACAAAATTTTGTCACGGGAGTAGTAATAATTAAAAATTAATGAAGAGTTCTATCTCAATTGACGCGAGTCTTCCGATACTATTCAAACATCACAAACACAGTGCACAAATCTACATCTGACTATAACTTCACAAACAAGCGTATATCAACATGGGTGCTATTTCGGTCGTTTTTAAATAAATAACTTAAATAATCTGAATGAATGTGCATTATAAATAATTTTAAATAACAAAACTGTATACACGAATGGGAGGCAAGTTTCTTTCTTACTTTCTGGCTGGGGTACCGGAAGAAAGTGGTCCCTGAGATTGGCCCAGTTGTGCGCATCAAATAGAACAATGGTAGAGACCGGCTAGTCGGTAAGCGTTTTTATTTTTAATTTTATTTCCTTTTAAGCGTGCCACGTTTTTCACAGGTATTGAACTTCAATCTCAATGTATTTTTGGCTGATCACGTTCTCCAAAGAGTCATTATAATCTGTGCTGTGACACATTCGTTGCTGTTTCGTACCTTATTTCTCATTGCGTTACTTGCCAAATTTTTAACTCCTGCTGTTGTTCTGTATCGTGTCGTGGTCAAGTTTTTGGTTATATAAGTTATTTTTAAAACAATTTTTTACGATATTCAACGCGAGTGGGGATTTGTTTTCCTGTTGTATGAGTGTATTCAAGTTAAGTTATTATAATAAGTTGTTATTTTGTTTTCGTCGACTGGGTAACTTATATGTAGACAATGCTATAATTATGTTTTCCGTTTACCATAGATATACTCTACTTTCTGTTTTCTCATGGTTCAATTTTGGGTGATTGTTCCGTATTGCGTACTCTTATGGTAACACNCAATTTTGTATTCAAAACCGGCGATAGAAGTTCAATTAAATCCTGAATTTAATTCATTAACATCATTCTCATTAAACTTTAGTGACGTCGTGACAACATCGCGTAAGCAACGTTTATTTTTCCATACAGTTTGTTGGACATACGATATCTGTGGTGGTTTTAGGTGGGTCTAATTTTGTACGATTAAAAATATAAGTAGAACATCAACCCTTTTTGTTTGTTTGTTTTTGCGTAAACACGTTGTTTTTTAAAGTAAATTTTCTCTTCGCTCACGGCATTAAATAACGCCCAATCGCCTCCGTCTCTTTGGGCTTAGGTTTGTCAAGTTGTAAGAAGTTTCTACAAGTTTTAGAATTGTGTTTTACGTTGGATATTATCTTTGACTACCAGTAAGAAGAGTTTTAACAAAAGAGCAAGAGAAAAACATATATTTGGGCGTGTACAGCACCTGAGGTCTTGAGCGCCGATGGGCAGGGGACGGAGTAGCAAAGGAATACAACTGTGGGGGAACAATATTGCCCCGAGGAAACGTCGACCACATTACTCACTTGCGAACATAAGGGTTTAACAACGCCGAGAGCCGTAGTGGGAAGCGATAGTGAGACTACAAGGCCGCAGCCGCTGAAAAATCAAAGAGTGTCATTTAAAATTCTTTTACTACAGCCAACTCAAAAAATAAAACTTGCTTGCCACTTCTTGTATTTATTGTTATTGCCATTACAGTCTATGAAACGATTCGTTTAATTGTTTCAAGTATATGTGCGCGGCAGCACAATTTACATGTTTTTGACGAACTAACTCTACCAGAACCACGTTTGGAGGAGCTTCGGCAAATCTTGCTTCTTAGCAGAGTAAAACACGGCCGAGCCTC